>JABUQX010051113.1:0-12500 GCA_015478945.1 Trachelipus rathkii
GTTGTACTTCGTTCGATCAATTTGGTGTTTAACCGTTTCGCATTTATCGGTGAAACGCTTTCGCGTTTCGTGCGCCACTTCCTTGATGATACTTAAAGTGGCCACCTGGTTAGGAATAGTGAAGATGCATAAAGATTCAAAATGGTCTTGATAAAAAGCTTCTTGGGTGGGCAGATAAGTGGCAAATAATTTTAATAGTAAAGTGTAAGGTTCTTCACCTAGGTTACTCAAATAAAAACAACTACGATATGAATGGGGATTGGCTTGAGTCTGGACCAAGAAAAGATTTAGGTGTGATTATAAACAGTATTTGAAAGTAGCTAATCAATGGTTGGAAGAATAAAGGTAATAAGATGCTGAGCATAATAAATCGCAATGTTGTTTACAAGAGCAAAGAGGTAATAAACTTATAATAGCTATGTTAGGCCAGTAATGAGTATTGTGCAAGTTTGGGCCTTATTTAAGAAAAGACTTAGATATGCTGAGGGTGCAACGTAGAGCAACAGGATGATTTCTGGTTTGAGGGTAGAGCTATGAGGAGGCTGAAGGGTTAGGAATGTTTTCTGTAGAAAGGCGATTTCAAAGGGGGACATATTACAAGTCTACAAAATATTTACATCTATTGATATACAGAGACCAATAAATTTTCATAGTAGAAAATGGACAGATGACCAGGGGGCATAAAAGAAAATTAAGAAGAAATTCTTAAAGCATGCATTCAGTAATAGAGTTGTTAATTTACATATGTTGATTTACTTAGGAGGTTGTTGAGTGTGACTTGATTGCAACATTTAAGAAAGGGTTAAATTTTGTTTATGGATGGGTTGGGTATCATAATATATTGACAAAGCTAAATTGGCAGGTTTTGTTTGTAAGTGGTTAATGTTAGATGGCATGTGACCATAACTTAGTTATTAATGCATGTGGATGGTTTGGGTATCATATATATATATATATATATATATATATATATATATATATATATATATATATATATATATATATATCTATATACTATATATATATATATATATATAGCATATATATATACTACTGTTATATGAGAGGCTGTTGTACTGACAATTTGTATGGTAATTGTGGATCTAGTTTTAAGGAATGGGTCACGTTTTTTCATAGCCCAGAAATTTCATCAGGCCATCAAGTAATCAAGTGTCAAATGAGATATACTATAATTCATTTATTACTTCAGATATTAATAGCTTTAGTAACCTAAACAAAAATAATGTCTAGATTTATCTTTCAGAACATTGATGAATGATATCTGTTTAGTAAACTTAATTTAACTTTGCATTTATTTCCTTATTTCTTTAAATTTATTTAAACTGTAAATGCGAAAGGAAATACTGTTATACTGTTAGTATCGTTAGTATCATAGAAGACTATATTCATAGAAGATATCCTATTCATATTCATCAAAGACATTACTTATTCAAAATCAGGTATGTTCTCCGCTTACCTCTATTTTGCTTGTTGCTTGTTTTCGTTGCTGCAATGCTTACTTAAAAATCATTAATTAATTAATCCTAACGAATCAATAAATCAAACACCTTGCTTGTATTGCAGACCTATGTGTTTTGCTCATTTGAAGTGCTGAAGCAATCTAGGCTCTTATTACACTATCGCCCCTCTTTGAAATTCTTTCATTAAAAAGGAAAGGGTTAGTAATTTATAATTAAAGTTCATTAATAAAAATAGATTTATTTTAATTAAAATAGGTAAAAGAGGCTAATAGTTATTATGTTATTATCTTAAACAGGGTTCATATGCCAGGAGCTTTTCCTGCAGCTTTTCATATGCTGGGAGCTTTACCTGCTACATTCATATGCCGGGAGCTTTTCCTGCAGCTTCTCATATGCTGGGAGCTACTCATATGCCAGAGCTTTTTACATAGTGGTAGCTTTTCATAGGCTGGGAACCTTTCCTGCGTTCTCCATAAGCTGTTTAGAAAATACTTTTATAGGCTTCAGTCTCACTTCTGTATTCATAGCAACCTCGTCTGAATAGATTCAATTCTGCAAAGAAGGAAAACAAATTATAAATAATAGAACAAATATCTTGGGAAACTGAAAGGAATATTGCTGAAAAAGATACGATCAATAAAAATATAAGACTACAAGTTCTACTAAATAATTACTTTCATCCCTTCACAAATCGTGAAGGAATATAGGATTAGAAATAATATCAAACATTAACACCATTGAGTTAAGTTGAGAAGCAGTTTGTATTTGTTAATAATAATAATTTACCCAGATTTTGCCTTAACTTTTCCGATCATTATTTTCGCGAACCAGTACTATCGTATACTTTCTCGTGGCCAGTTGAAGGTCAATTGTACTTAATTCAATTTAATACGAGGATACTAATTGTGTATCTCGTATCAGTTAATAATATTTATCCGGCTCTATTAAAAACAGTAACAATTACCTCTTTTTTTTTAGACCTTTCTATTGTTTTTATTTTATTTCATGTTTGGTTTTCGAAAAGGTAGTAATTCAATGAAAGAGTGTAATTGTCAGAAATAGAAAATAAAATGACACATATCACAATCACTTAGACACTGTTGGCCGATCAGAATCGAAGTCCTACTCGTTGACCCTCCATTAGGAGAAATCCCTAATTGGTTGGCTCTCGTGTGGACACGATTTAGATACTTTTCTTCGTGGACGACGGCCCAAAGTGGAAGAGTTAAGAAAGGTAATATCCTGTTCACTAATAGTTAGTCTATTTAATATAATTTCTTACTTCACGAACTTCAGAATTTGACAAAATTAATTAATACGTTTATATCTGTGCGAATTACATCTGGGGAAGTGACGCTTAGCTTTGTATAGCATCACTCCCCTTAACATAGATCACACAACAAAAAGTTGGCGCCCGAACAGGGACTTCGTGTTCCTGCTCGCCAACGGCGCTTGATTGTGATTCATTTCACAGTCAGTTGATCTTCACAGATATCACACTAAATTTTTGTTTTAGTGCTGGTTCAGAATTAATTCTGTCGGTCGTTTGGACATCTTTCAAACGCCCATAGATACTTTGAATTCTTTTTCGGTACTATACCACTTATTAATTCTTTAAATAAGAACAATAATTCTTTAAAAACGCATGGCTTATTCGCTAATACCTAAATCCCCCAACATGAAAATGTTGGAGGAAAGAGACAGACAAGAGTTAATATATGCGCGTAAACAAGGATCGATGCTTAGAAGGCATGACTCCGATCCGTGTTTATATTCAGATACTGCTAACATAAGTAAACCTAAATTAGAGAACTCATTAGATCAAGACAAAATTTTACCAATAGCTACTGTAGAGAATTTTATGTCAAAATTAGTGAAAGACCACCAACGGTTATCTGATCGATTGGTTGTACAAGGTCAAAGTTTTTCTGAAGGTTTACCTCGAGGTAGACCTTTAAATAAGTTTGCTGTTAATAAAGATATATCACAACCTGGATACGTCGAATCAAACCCAATTCGGTTGGATCTGCATTCTCGTAGGCATCCTGAAAGGGATGAAAAAGAACTTCTAGAGGAAAATGTACATAAGTCCGCCGGTTTATTACGCGACGAAAGAAAGGTAGGGAACACTCACGCGAAAGTCTCGTTCGTTAATAAAGATTATCCGCCGCAATCTTATAGTCCACCGTTGAGGTCGGATTTCGGAACGGAACCGTTGAGGTCCCAATTTCGAGATACATATTATCCGCCGCGATCGTACAATCCACCGTTGAGGTCGGACCTAGGAACGGAATCGTTGAGATCCCAACAGTTTTATGATTCGATTAACGTAAATCCTAACTTACGATCACCTAACCTAAATGATTATGGATATATTGATCTTCGTCCATATTCTAACTTATCACAGCCTAACCTAAATGATCACAGGTATAGTGATCTTAGACAAAATATTAACTTATCACAGCCTAACCTAGATAATCACAGATATAGTGATTATAGCCAAAATTCTAACTTATCACAGCCTAACCTAAACGATCACAGGTATAGTGATCCTAGCAAAAATCCTAACTTATTACAGCCTAACCTATACGATCACAGATATGGTGATCCTAGACAAAATCCTAACCTATTACAGCCTAACCAACATGATCACAGGTATTGTGATCCTGTTCAAAACCCTAATCTAGTGCAGCCGTTATCAGGAAATCGGTTACAACCACAGCCACAAAGGTCTTATATGGGGTCTAATGATCCTAATGACGCTTCTTTGTATACAGGTCAACAAATCAAACAACATTTAGATATGTTGACAGAATCAATTGCTATGTTGGCACAGCTGTTGAAAAATTCACAACGATTAAAGGTTGTGGATCCTGGTAAATATAGGTTTGAGGCAGAACAGGATCTTGTACGATATTTGTATGATTTTGAAGCCTATTGTGGGTTACATTATCCGAACGCCCCACACCAATGGTTGAGGTTGTTGGGACGACAATTGGAAGGAAAATTCTTGGATTTATATAGGTTAATTATCAAAGAAGACCGGAACTATTTTTCAGTCAGAGATAATTTAATCAGATGGTATCAGGACGAGGAGAAGATCAAAGAAGAATATGTTATTCAAGCCTATCATGCGGCTCATCGTAATCGTAACGAGAGTATTCGTATGTACGCTCTTCGATTGGAGAGACTAGCGCGCAAGGCTTATCGTGGACTCGATATGAGAGAACATGAATCGCTTCGGACTGCGTTTTTGTGCAGTTTACCGCCGTATATTGAAAAAAGCGTGAGGAAATATATAAAAATGATGGAAATGGAGAAAGGTCGAAGGATTTCTTGGGAAAAAATCGTAGGGTACGCGGATTCGCTCGAGAGCGATAATATTGCATATCCCAATTCCATTTCGCAAACATCTTCTGAACATGTAGGAAAGTCCGTTGAACAACATAGGAATAAAAATGAAGAGAAGCGTTGAATGACTCGGTTGATTCAATCATAAGGATAGATACTCTATATCCCCGCTGGACTGATGTGTTGCAGAGGAAAGGAGACAAACATCCACAACCGAAGTCCTCAAACCGTAGTCCTCCACCAGTAAAACAGTATGGTAACCGTGACTATCGGGACCAACGTCGTAGTTTTCCGAGAAATGTAGACCGTTCTCAGGCTCACAATGAACGTCCTGTTGAAAGGAAGGATAAAGATAGAATAGTTTGTGAATATTGTGAGAAAATTGGCCATAGTATGAAGGAATGCTACAAATTCTTGGGAATTTGTAGCTATTGTAAGAAAAAGGGCCATAGAAGGACAGAATGTCGTGCATATAGGTCAACGTTGTCGTCACCCCCAAATTCTCGTCAGGTGAGATGTCCTTTTTGTAATGGTCCCCACTCCGGTATAAAGTGTACCTGTGGTATTCCCCCTAATCAAGACGTAGAACGTCAGGATGATGTGTCCCACAGATCATCTCAAGGAGGTCGTACAGGTGGTGCAATAAAAAAGACCTACTATAACTCAACATACCAAAGTCGGGGTCGATCTCAGTCTCCTCCTCAACAAAGAATGTTACCGTCGAAGGAAACGGTTGACGAGGACTCCCGTATGGTCGTTGATATAAGAAGGGTTAATTTACCGGAACAACCGTTAAACTCTCGGTCTCCACGGGACTGAGTCACCTAGTGGAGAAAGATCCTGTTAATGACTCGGTTACAAATGATAAAGATACAATACTGCAAGAAATAAAAGATGTAAAATGTACTACCGCAGAAAAAACTCCACTAAAATTGGAATGCAAATTACGCACGGTGCATGTTAATCTTGAAAATGCCCAGAATGACCCGTTGAGAATTACTGTTTCTTTTGCTCTTAACAGTTCCGGATCATATGGTTGCATGGTCGATAGCGGAGCTGGAGTCAGTTTAATTAGCACGAATCTCGTCACCAATCAGTTGGCAGATGCTGAGTTGAAACCATCAGCTGCCCTTGGAATCAAGGCTATTAGTGGTTTGGTACGTGATCACCCCATTCCTGTTGAATATTATGTGGAAACGGTTTTATTTTTCCCAGATAATGATTTCGTTACCGAACCTGTTGTTTTTCTGGTTATCCCCACTGAGTTAATGCCCGAATTGATGGTGTTAGGTGCGGCCGCTTTAAAGGACAATGACTTGCTTCCTGACCTGACCACTAGGGAGCTGGTACATCGCAAAGGAAATGAAATAGAGGTCATCGCAAAGGATTTGAGTCGCAGACTTCCTTTTTTCAATTGTGTAAATATCCACGCTGTTAATATTCCCCCTTGTTCCTGTAAAATAGTGGATGTCAAGGGAATTTCGGACATTCCATTGGATCTGGTTGGTTTTCGGGGTTGTCAACAAGGAAACATTGTTCCAATATCTGGAGTATTGGATTTTTCCTCTTCGCATCGTGTTGCTATTATGAACATTTCTGAAAAATCAAAATACCTTAGAAAAAACACTGTTTTGGGTCAAATTTTCTCTCTTACGGAAGATAATGAGTTACAAGTAAGAGCCCACGCGGTAAATACACTCTCCAATGAACAACTTTCTAAAGACCAAGAAGTTTGGACCCCTGAAAAATTGAGGGAAGATTTTTGCTTCTCTGATATACCCATCGACTCAAAGCAGCAACAAAGTCTCTTGAATGTGTTGTTGCATCATCAAGCAGCTTTAAGTTTCGGTGACCACGATGTTGGGGTGGCTACCAACATTTCTCATACTATTGAAGTAGAGAGTCAACGTCCCGTTAGATTACCGGTTCGTCGATTTCAAGGACCGTTGGCTCAGGAAATCGAGCAGCAATGTAGAGAGCTGTTGGAGCAAGATATTATTAGGCCAAGTAAATCACCATATTCTGCTCCCGTGGTTCCTGTGAGGAAACCTGATGGCAAATTACGATTATGCATTGACTACCGTAAGCTCAATGATGTTACGAAAACCGATTCTTTCCCGTTACCGAATCTCATAGACATGATTTATAATATGCACGGGAACAATTATTTTTCTACCATAGATCTGGTTAGGGGTTATTACCAGGTTTCTATGGAACCTGATAGTGTGGAAAAAACGGCGTTTTCTACTCCTTTCGCCCAGTATGAATATTTGAAGATGCCCTTTGGGGTTAAAAACGGGCCTGCTACTTTTCAACGGGGCATGATGCTCGCTTTAACCGGATTACCATGGTCGAAGGTAATGGTCTATTTAGATGATATTATTATACTCAGTAAAACCGTGGAAGATCATCTAGTCACCTTGGGCCAAGTCCTTTCAGCGTTGGAAAGGAATGGGTATAAGTTAAAGCCGAGTAAGACACGTCTTTGTCGTACTGAGGTAGAATTTTTAGGTCACCATATTTCCCGCGATGGAATCCTACCCCTCCAGAAAAATGTAAAAGGAGCGTTAGAGTTTCCAATTCCTACCACTGTAAAACACCTGCGTCAATTTTTGGGAATGGTGAATTTTTATAGACGACATATCCCAAATTGTTCGCAAATAAGTAAACCATTGTCATGTCAAACGGGTGGTAGAACCATTCAATGGACTCCAGAATGCCAATATGCTTTTGATGAATTAAAAAAGGCATTAGTAAATCCTTGTGTTTTAGGATTTCCTGACTATGATCCGGCTGTCTCTCCCATGGAGTTGCATGTGGATGCATCGGATGTCGGGGCAGGCGCGTGCCTTTCCCAAGTGCAGAATGGGGAGCGAAAACCTATAGCATTTATCTCCATGACGTTTAACGGAGCTCAAAGGAATTACGGTGTGATAGATAAAGAGTTGACGGCGTTAAGGTGGGCCGTCAAGTCATTACGACCGTTCCTTCGTGGAGTTAAATTTGTTATTTTTACCGATCACATGCCATTAATATATTTACAAAACATGAGCCTTATAGACGGCAGATTGGCTCGAACCATGGAGGAGTTGAATGAGTATGACTTCGATATTCAACATATATCGGGTACACAAAACATCGTCGCAGACGCACTCTCGCGTTCCCCAGTAAATGAAGATTCAGAAGATATCCAGGAACAATCTCCTATGGATTTCATCCCAGATGGTTATTTTACTGTAGAAATCCCCGGTGGTGGTGATTCGTTATATAAATGTTTATCGCTGTTCCAATATGGGACATGGGATCGCCATTTGGAACTTCGTCAAACTCTCATTGAGGAATTAAAGAAACATCCTCAGAAGTATAAGTTGCAGGGCAGACAAATTCAGAAAACATTTCGATTGTTGGCACTTCCGGGGCAGTTACCGATTCCGGAGGTAATCACTTCTTTTACTGAAATCTTCAAAAACCCCGTACACGTGTACTACAATACCAATCAACCTCTTATTTATGGGGGACAATTTGAAAATGAGGTCTGTCACTTGAAATGTTTGGGGGGGGGCATTATAATTACCTTATGCCCACTATAACAAACCTCTCATAATACTTACTCTTTTTATGGAGTAACTGAGAAAAGTCGTAACTCGTTAGAAAAAATAAAATAAAAATAACTTTTTCTTGGAAAGTTAAAAATTCGGATAATTGTAAAACTTTGTTTATCTTGATTTCAAATTATATCAGCGTTCACGTAATTCTATCGTTCGTTTTATAATTTCATAATTGCGGTTTCGTTGAAAAAAAAAAAAAAAATTGAAATAAAATAAAAATATTCGTCGGTTGAGTCGATTTTAAAATAATTAAATCATTCACGTTGGTCGAGTTAAGTTTATAATTTAGATTTTATTATTATTTTACCATTTTTGAAATAAATATTTCCGTAGGTTGGGAAAATATAAAAATAAAAAATATTTCTCTACTTATATTTCGTTAAATGTCTTGAATCTTGAGTATTAAATATTTTGAAACAAAGTAATAAATGATATAATAGTTTTTTTTAAAGATCATTTGTATTCTTTCTTCGAATTCCCAATCATTTATTACATACCATAATAACATCCCAAAGCTAAAGTTCAGTATCGGTTAGTTAATGAAGAGAATCTTGTTTTCATTACTTACTATTTTTAGTAATGCAAAACGCATTACTAAATCAAAATTACAAGTTTTCAGTATCAGTATCGGCTGTTGTATTGAATAATATATAACAAATTATTAGTATCGGTATCGGCTGGTTAATGAAAGAAATCTTGTTCTTCATTAAAGTGCACTAAGAATTTGCCTTGTGCTCTGATTTGATTTAATTTCATAATCAGGTCAGTATATTTCCTAGGTATGTCTAACCCTAATCCAAAGTTTTAGTTTTTCCAGTTATTTAGGTTAGATTTATGAATGTTGGTCCACAGATGACTGATCCGAGGCAAACAAGGCATATACGGCAGGCAAGATGCGGAGTTGATACAGAGTCTTCACAGCAACGATTGATGTCTCTGAATCATTGGAAATTACCGGTTTGGGATAGGAGTTATGTTGATACGATCAATTATAACAAGTATCCATTTAAATTAACAAATTTACTATTTATAAAAATTTATTTTATATACTATTGAAGTAAATATTTTATTTAAATATTTATAATTACCCTGTGTTGGGTACTTATGATTGAAGTTTTCAAAGGAATGAAATCCTTTGTACACCCTAATTAATGTTTTTTCACCCTATATATATGTATATGTATATATATTAAAAATTGTCTCTTGTCCGTCGTAAATAAAGGTGCGAAAGCCATTGAAATGCGTTAATATATTTTCAATCTAGATGAAGTAGGTAGTTGAATTATTGAAGGCGTACATAATAAAAGAAAGTAAGACGGGTACTGGAATCTCAGATATGTTGGAGTATTCGTGAGGCATTATTAATGATAATCTTGATTCTTTTGGGAATCTAAATAAATTTTCTGGTTGATTATAAATTCTTTGACAATAAAATTGGTTTAGAAATTCTTCTTTATTGTTTAACTATTTAATTCAGATTGGAAAAGAAGGGATCTTGGGTTTATTATATATATTTATAATCTCGTATTAACCATGTATGTAAATAATATTCCTACTTGCTTCATATTATTATATGTATTTTGTAATTTTTGTAGGTATTGCTTGTGTTGTTGGTGGGCCGTACTGTATTGACTCAAAATCTGTTGAGAAATTTGTCAACAACGCCATGAATTGACATACACTGTCCTTTTTTGTATTTTTGTCCATAGACTTATCATGGCATTGTTAACTTGCCATTGGCTCTCGGAGTGTAGCCTTATTTCCGGACAATAAGCTCTGATTCACGAAAATACGGCTTTTAGATAACACTATAGCTAGATTTTCTTTCTGTAGACAGTTTTCCAATTGCTGTCGACAGATATTCTCAATTTATGTCCTCCAATGTTGATTATGTGATTCTCTGGGCCCTCACTACAATGGCCTGGAAGTCCAAAGAAATAATTAATTCTGAAAATAAAACTATGTCGGTTTTTGAGCCGATCCCGGATTTCGAGGTTGAAGAAATCCCATCCATCATGACACAGATCGATGATATTGTGCAAAAAGCGAACTCAAAGGCTAAAACTTATTTAGTTATCCCACCCATACAGGATATGTACACATTTAATCAGGAGCGGATTATAAAAAAATGGGGAATCGCTTTTGCTGATCATTGTATAAATGATCCTGATCTTAACCCCATTAATATGCGTGATCATGCCATATATAGTTTTGATAAATGTGAGTCCTTAAGTTCAGTTCATTATCAATGGCCTAATAAGAATGTCCTTAGGGGTACCGAAATACTTAATTATCATCATGGGATTAGTAGATATAGTAGAGAGGCAAACAAAACGCCCCATAATCAATATTTTCAAAGGTTGCAAAATACCTTAATATCCCTATTTGCTTCCGATGGGGCACTCCAATGATAATTATTTTTGGGGTGCTTGTTGATTAACTAGTAGTCATGTAGTTCTTTGCGTCTCAAAAATATTCTCGTTTCACGTCAATTAAAATCGACTTAACTAATAAAACGATAACACTGATTGTTGAGACTATTAACGTGGAAGATTATTAATCCCTTATTCTTATGATAATTCTCAGTCGTCGACTTCTCATAACATATCTCTGAATATCTGACAAAGTCTAGTAACCTCTCTAAACCATATTATATAATTTGGGTCTACTCAGGGTATAAATTTTGGGTCTACTTCATTATAATCTTTCAATTATTCTCAATATTATGGTATCAAATAAGACTTGGTCCGATCTCATGGGCATCCACATGTCTTGCTTATTCTTATTTAATTTACTCCGAGTCATCAGATAAATAGGTCTTATTATTGATTCTATCACCTGGTACTCAGTAATTCAAGTTAAAATGTTCCTAATTTCTTTATGTGCTTAAACTCAGAATTGAAGACTTACTGTAAACCTCTTGATTCCTGTTGGTCAATGAGAGAGCTAATGACAAGTATTCGTATTGTTTATGCAAAATAGTGACAATGTGGAGAAACTTACTGAGGTCAGCGCAAGAATTAGCTTTGCATGCATATGGATCGAAATTATGTATAGTAGGAGGAACGACATTGGATTTCAGTTTCTTATGTCTTATTCCAATCATCTCATAATGTATGTAAATTAATATACTTGTCGTTTTAGGTTTGGTATGACATGTATTGTAATTATATATTATGTTTTTTGTAATTAGTGTAAATAGTTATATTAATAGATAATTAATACTTGTCGTTTAGTTCGTCGACGACATGTATTGTAATATTATATTATATTTTTTGGTAAGTATTATATTTTCAATATTTTTCAACTATTAAATATGATTATTAGAAAACTTTCATGAAATTTACTATTGTTATGTGGTTTGATTAATGGTTATGATTTAATTATATTGGAAGTTATTTTTACGATCAGATTGCAGTGTCGTTCGTATATGCAGCGTTCTCCCATTTCCTCATTTTGTAGCTTAAACCTTCTCAAAAATGTTTGTAAATGTTGAGTTACTTGGGGAGGGGCTCAAGTTTAGCAGAAGGGGATGTTAGGATCGGGGCTGTTGTTATCTGACTAAGTTGTATGGTAATGTGATCTAGTCTTTAAGGAATGGGTCATCGTTTTTTTCATAGCCCAGAATTTCATCAGGTTCATCTAGTACAAGTGTCAATGAGATATGATCTATATATTCATTATTACTTAGATATTTAAGCTTTAGTAACCTAAACATGAAATAATGTCTAGATTTATCTTTCAGAACATTGATGAATGATATCTGTTTAGTAAACTTAATTTAACTTTGCCTTTATTTCCTTATTTCTTTAAATGTCTTTAAACTGTAAATGTGAAAGGAAATATTGTTAGTATCGTTGATATCAAAGAAGACTATATTCATAAAAGATATCCTATTCATATTCATCAAAGACATTACTTATTCAAAATCAGGTATGTTCTCCGCTTACCTCTATCGTTGCTTGGTGCTTGTTTTCGTTACTGCAATGCTTACTTAAAAATTAATTAATTAATTAATCCTAACGAATCAATAAATCAAATATCTTGCTTGTATTGCAGA
>JABUQX010051113.1:17500-28642 GCA_015478945.1 Trachelipus rathkii
ATATATATATCATATAATAATATATATAAATATATATATATAATATATATATAATAATATTATATTATATATATATATATATTATATATATATATTATAGTATCTCAGTTCATAACTTTGGCGATCCCTACGAGTGGCTAAAATTAATTACCTGTAATTAATAACCTTCAAATCGGGAGTCAGAAAATCTTTTAAAAATTAACCGTGCTTAATCAAAATTGTGATTGATGTCTAAAAATTTAAACTGTGTTATAAAAACTGGTGTTAAAATAAATTTATGTAACGTGAAAAAAATAATTCTGTAATTTAAAAAAGTGAAAAGTTTCAACTATCAAAAGAGTGAAAAAAAAGTCGTTACATAAAACAAACAGACGAACTAAATTCATTAAAAAAATAAAATATACATGATATAAACAATAATTGCAAGTTGAAATAATCGAAATAATAGTTTTTTTCAAGGTCAAGGTCAAGGTCACCAAAAGGTCAAATTTTTTATTTGACCTCCGAGGTCAAAATCATCTAAATAAATGTTGTACAGCTATTCAAGATCTATTAAATGGTCTTTACACGATGCTTCTAAGTGCCATAGAAGCCGAGATATTGTATTTTGACCTAGGACTACTCTCTCAAAATTGAACATTTTGACCAAAGTTTCAAAGGTCATATTTTCTGAACCGTATGAGCTAGAGACCTGCAATAAACACCATTCATATTTTCTCAACAAGATCTGTTAGTGTGCCATTTTTCATAAAAATCGAAAGGGGTCACGGAAAAAATTGCCAAAAAATGGTTGAAGGACATGGATGCCCATAATATATATATATTATATAATAATATATATATATATATATTATATATATATATATATATATATACCGTATATAATATTATATATATATATATAATATATATTATATAATAAATATTTAAATATATTATACCTATTTAAATAAAAGTATCATAATTTACTGGTTAAATATAATATATATATTATATATATATAATATATATAAAATATATAAATATATAATATTTATACATATATGTATGAGTGTGTATGAAGTACTATATATATATATATATATATATATATATATATATATAATATAAATATAATTTAAAAAAATATATATGTATCATATATAAATACTTAATATATTCTTATAAATTATATTAAAATTTATATATATAATAATATATATATAATAATATATATATATAATATATATATATATTATAAATATATAATATATATATATAATATATATATATATTATATATATATATATATTATATATATAATACTATATAATATATAATAATATATATATTGGATAGTTTAAAGGACAACATACAATTGTTTTAACTTAAAAAAATGTCAAAATTGATAAAACTATAGCCTTAATCATTTTTACAATTTTCTAGCTTTTATGAATTTTTGGAGTATAATATAATTGATTGAGTTTCAAAACTTCAATTCGAGAGTCATTTTATTTATACCAACCATTTGACATCTGGTCCAATATGAAGTGTATTTTGATGTCTCTCCTCTCTTGTAAAAGAACAAAATTAACAAAAAAATTTTCAATCCTTTAGACAAACCCAAAAAATTTAGATTTATCTCCTCTTTACCATATTCAAAAATAAAAAATATTTTTGTTTAGATTTTTTTTTCACATTATTTGGAAGAGGGTTGAAAATTGCTAAAATTAAAAATTCTCATAGGCTAATTTTAAATTTTTACTTTTTATCAAATTTTTTTTTTTTATCTGTTTCTAATGATTGATGAAGTTACAATCTTCAATTTGGAGTATTTTTCCATTTTGCCCAACACTTGACCTTCTCCACCTATATTATGCCTGATGTTTCAATTGGACATGGCATGCCCTAATAAGTAAATAGGATTGAGTATACAAAAAAATGCTAAAAAAAAGAAGTTAATTTGTCAAATTAATTTTACTCTGATAATTTCATAAAATCGACAACTATAGAACACATTTTCACTTTTAATAAAAATTTCTACTCCTCTGACAAAAAAAATTGAAAAAAAATTCATGAAGAGATTTTCTACTTTTTTGAAATACTCCTATAGGAAGTAATCTAATATAAAATTTATTGAGTTTGCAACCTCCATTACTATATCAACACTTTAATTTCAATGAACTCAGAATCCAATATTCAATTTAAACAATTTGGGGGTTTAACAACAGATTATATAAAATTTATTAATAAATCTTTAAAGATTCTTAGTTATAAATGTTATTACAGTAATTTTAATTCTTTTTTTTAAAACATTAGAGATTAAAAATAAATTAAATGGAAGAATATACTAAATTATTAAAATTTTAACATTCACAATATTGGTGCAAACTAGGAGCATTCAGCTTTTACGTTGAAAAGTTAATTTCTTTTTGAAGCTATAAGAGTGCCAGCTAGTTTAACATGCCCACTAAAATTAAAGACAAGTGGAGAGGACCCAGTTTCTTGCACAGTCCAGAAGGTATGTATGGTTTCTTAGTTCATAAATTTAAGATACTTAGTGGTTATACTTGTAAAAACTAATAGAGTAGATATGTTTATATGCATCTATTAACAGTGTTCAGTGTGTGTGCTGTGGCACACTTAGAATAAATAATCTTGTCATTAACAGGAAAGTTTGGGAACCTCTGATCCATAGTGGAAAAGGTATGTTATCAAACCTAATATATATGATAAGAAGATTGCTCTGGCTGGCGATATGGCTTCGTCAAGAGACAAATTTTTAGGCCAAATTATAGAGGCCAGAGATATGGCCCTAATTTTGAATGTAAACAATTATTTGTTTTTTAAACATGTATTTTGTAATTGGTAGAGTGTAACAATGTTGGAAAGCTGGCATTTTGCAGCAAATTAAAGCTAGACAAACTTAGCTTGTAAACATAAAAAAATATCTATGTACAATTCCGGAAAAATTTGAACTAGTGTTGCAACAATACGAAATTTTTAGTCTGATCTGCATACAAATACTCACATTTTTTCATACTGTCCGATAATTTTATCCCTCCTTATTATAGTAACTATTATAGCCAATATGGGCATTATTATTATAATTATTATTATTTATATATTATTATTATGAGACTTAAGGAATCAAAAAATTTTGATTGCTTAAAATAATTCGGGGGGGTTAACCCCTGACCTGCCTGTTAGAACATTAGCAAATCTAGAGACAGTAAGAAAGCCACATGGCGCTATCGAGACTGTGCTCAAGTCAACCAAACCAACCTAAACATGCTCATGCAAATCCCACACAGAAGCCTAGGGCTTGTCAATATCTTAACTCGTAACTAAAAATCCACCCAATCTTGGCTTAGTCAAAAATAAAAGATATATATATATATATATAATATATGATACCCAAACCACCACATACCTAATAACTAAGTTATGGTCACACATGCAGTCTATCATTAATAACTACTGTAAATAAAAAAAAAAACATTTGGCTTCATCAAATATATATATGAATTATCCCAACTAGTTGGGGTAAAAAAAAACGTTTTTTTCAAACATGTTTTTTCCAATCATGTTTTTTTCAGGAAAACATTTCATGTTTGTTCGTTTTTTTTTATTAAATGTATGTTTAAATATAAAGAGGCTAATATGATATTCACTTGAGTATTTTCATTTTCAATATAAGGATACTTGAAATGAAACAAATATTCTATTATGATTTATAAATACGCAACCTACCTTTCGTCTTATAATGGTTTCGTTACAATTTAAAGTAGTTGTAAGCCTGACAGACTGCTTGTTTGTAAGCTTCACTACTCAATTTAAAATATGTATTACAGATTGCATCCCACAACTATAAATCATATTTATAATTAACTTTTAAATATTAATGTAATATCATATTATATAGATATGAGTCTGAATGACAAAACTCAAAAGTGACTTAGGGATGCAAATGAATATAATAAAAATATTGAAAATTAAAATAATACCAAAGATTGTATAATGAAAGAGGATGAGTGCATGACTAATAATATTTGCTTTGGAATATGCACTTTTATTCACTAATCAACTACGTCCCCACTCCCGCAGTCACTACTGAGTACTGATTACTGTGCTGTGACTACTGTCCAGCTCATTATAGCAGACTGTGGCTCATCAGCGTGATCAGACAAATTTAATTTTGATATGACTGATAAGTGATATCAGTCGTATGAAGTATCGTGTGAGAATGTCAGTGGTGAAGGAGCAGGGGCGGTACCAGGACTCTTAGTAAGCTTAGCTGCCTAGCCATAATCACTCTCTCAAGTTGGCAAAATTCGTTTATCAGCATTTCCTAGTTATGATTATGGAGCATAAACTACTAGTTTTGCAACATCTCTACACAACAAAAGTATATTCATAGCGCGGCTTTGCAACTTTTATTTCTTAAAACAGTACAGTCACCGCCTTTTTCCAGCGTGGCATTTCCTAAATTCTGATTAAAACTTAGGAAAAAATGTTTAAGGGAAAGCTGAAACAGAATAAGAAAACATTAATGTGAAGCCACAAACAATATATGAATATCAAAATTCAGAAATATAAAATAAAAATATGGAAAACCCATAAAAATTTTGAACAAACTCAAGGGCTTCCACCTTGTAGGAAATTGGAAACCAAAAGAATGCTCACACTTAGAGCATATTTGCTAAAATTTATAAATATAATTGTTCAATACATCGTAAATTCCACAATTTAATTGAAAAAAACGAAATAACATACTTTTTAATTTTCTTTTTAGACTTACGGTTTTTTTTTCTCAAATGAAATAAAAAAAAATAACGGGGGAGGGAAAAAGCATTTTTATTCTTTTCTCAAATATTGTCAGAACCCTCCAACCCTTTCCTTAAATGTTGCAATCGAGTCAAACTCAACAACCTCCTGTGGCAAACCATTCCAATTTAAACAACCCTAGATACCTGAAATCAGCTTTTCTGTATTCAAGTATGGCAAATGCTTTCTTCTGTACTTTTCTTATTATTGCTCCTGGTCACTGTCCATGCTCTACCATGAAAAATTTATTTCTCAGTATTATCATAGATGTAAATATTTTGAAGACTTGTATATGTCCCTCTGAGAAATCACCTTTCTAACAGAAACATTCCTAATTTCCTTCAGTCTCTCCTCCATAACTCATACCAGAAATCATCCTTGTGCCCTATGTTGCACTCTCTCTAGCATAATTATTCTCTTAAATAAGAGGCCAAACTTGTGCACAATACCTATACTGCCCTAACATAGCTATTATACAGTTACTTATTACTTCCTTGTGCTCTTGAAACAACATTGCGATTTATTATGCCCAGCATCTATTAAGCTTTATTCCTGGCTACGCATCCCTGCTTAGCTCTTAAATTACTGCTCATATAAAACCTAAAATATCTTGGTCAAGATTCAAGCCAATCCCCATCATATCGTAGTTAGAACTTTTATTTGAGTAACCTAGGTAAGACCTTGCACTTTTTACTATTAAAAATTCTTTGCCACTTATCTGCCCACCCAATGGAGTTTATTAAGATCATTTGAATCTTTATACTCCTTCACTATTACTAACTGAGGTGGCCATTTGGTATATCTGCAAACGTAGAAACCTTGCATTTAAGTCCCTGGTCTAAATCATTTATTATATGAGGAACAAATAGTGGCCCCGCACTGAACCCTGTGGGAACCACTCTTCACTATTCCCATGATTATTTATTTGCATTTATTGTACCACTGTTTCTATTCGCAACCACTCTTTTAATCCAACCATGTACCACTCCACCTATACCCCATTGCAATAACTTCTTCATCAGCCTATGGTGGGGAACCTTATCAAAAGCTTTGGTAAAGTCTAAATACTACATATCAACTGGATCCTCTCGGTCAATGCAGTCAGTATGTTATTCCTAAATGTCTACAAGGTTTGTTTGAACATACCCTACCTTTCTGAAACCTATGCTGGGAGTCATCAATACTTGTTTTATCTTCTAAATATTTCTCTATATAACCTTTTAGTAACTTTTCAAGAACCTTTACAACCAGAGATGTTTAAGCTAACTGGCCTATAATTTCCCAAGTCTTCCTTACTACCTTTCTTATAAATAGGCACAACCTGTTGCGTTTTCCAGTCATCTGTACCCACCAAATGGTTATTAGATCGAATAATAAATAAAAAAAGCGTGCCTTTGCAATGCTGGTACTACCCTCCTTCAGAATGCTACCATATATACCATCAGGGGCTGCAGCTTTACTTGGATCAATATGGTCCAGTAAACGTTTAATATCTTTAACATCAATCAATTCGTAGTTTAATTTCGTTACTGCATACAAGAATATTAGTCTCCTCAAACTATAACTATATCTTTCCTCAGTAAACACTGAAGCTAAAATAAAGCAATTGAAATGTTGACCAACCCTTATCTGATGCTCACTAAATTTTTCATCAGTTTAATTGGACCAACTGTCGCTATTCTACTTTAAATTTATAAAAGCTAAGAAACTTCTTCAGGTCCTTATTAATTTTCTCCTTGCTAAATTTAATTTCTTTTACTTCAATGCCTTTCTAAATAACTGGTAAAGCCTGATTCATTTGTATTATTTCCTCAATTTTCTACATCAATCTCTCTCCTACGATTTACCTGAAAATTTAAAAACATCTACAGCTTTTCATTAATTTTCTCTTATCTCTCAATTCCACCAAACAGGTTTTCTCTTTGCACCCTAACACAGGTTATCTTATAACATACTGACTGAAATTCATTAAAATTTGCTAAAAATGTTTTCCCACATGATAAAACAGTTTTGGTCTTTAAACTCTTTATCCAAGTCAGTTTGTACTAAGCATATCTCAAAATTTGGTAAATCGCCATTTCGAAATCTAAGATCTTTCCTTATTTAACTTGCAATTTGGGCCAGATATCACCTTCATATTAAATCTAATTATATTTTATGGTCACTAAGTCCTAATTTCTCCTCAACTCTACCTCTAACCTCATCCACCATATTTTCATCGTTAAGTTAATATTGAAGTCTAATAGTGCACTCAATGTCTTGTGGTTATGACATCTGGCTCAAAAGTTATCTAGTATTACAATTTATGAATGCAGAACTACTATTGTCCATATTAGACAATCCCAATGAATGCCCAGAAAATTAAAATCACCCATTTGGACTATACCTTTTTCTTACTGTGGCATGCTGTCTCAATCTCTTTCACAATTTCTGCTAATTCTTGACTTTGGCCAGGAGGTCTATAAAATGCCCGCTATTTATACAATTTGATTGTACAAAAGGATATCTTAATCCACACGATTCATATCATGATTAATTTTTACAGTCAGTCAGTTGATCGATTTGAATATTGCTTTCACCATAGAAGTGCCACCAAAATTATTACATTCCTTTTCTCTATGCTGTATACAATAAAGTGAATATCCATCTATTTTATATTCTCCATATATTTCTTCATTAACCCATGCTTCAGTTATGCAAATATTGTCTAGATTCTCATTTATAGTATAACTAATCAGCTCATCTTTTTTATTTTAAGGCGAACAAGGATGATTTCTGGTTTGAGGTACAGAGCTAATGAAGCGAAACTGAAGGAGTTAAGAAGTTTCTGTAGAAGGAAATTCTCAGAGGGGACTTGATACAAGTCTACAAACACTTACATCTATTGAAAATTTTTCATATATGAGGCTGGCAGGTGACCAGGGGCATAAAAAGAAAATTAAGAAGAAAGCATGCCAATCTTGATATAAGAAAGCAATCATTCAGTAATAGGGTTGTTAAAGATTTGAATGGTTTGCCACAAGGAGGTTTGTTTGAGTGGACCTTGATTGAACATTTAAGAAGGTTGGATAGGTTATATGATGGTTGGGTTTCATATAAATATATTTAGACGAATGCCAAATCTGGCAGGTTTTAGTTACAGTAGTTATTAATGTTAGACTGCAAGTGACCATAATTAGTTATTAATGCATGTGTGACCATCAGTCAGATCATATATAATATATATATATATATATATATATATATATATATATAATATATATCATATAATATATTATAATTATATATATATATAATATATATATAATATATATTAATAATATATAATATATATATATATATAATATTATATATAATATAATATATATATATTTTGACAGCCAAATTGGTGGATTTTAGTTATATGAATTTTACAAGCCCTGAGGTGCTTTGTGGATTGCATGAGCATGGTTTGTTTAGTGGGTTGACTGGGACAGTCTCGACAGGCCATGTGGCTTCTACTGCCCATCATATTCTTAATTGCTTCATTAGTGTAAAAGCAGTAGATATTCAAAAATGCTGTTATTTTTATTGCTATCCTCATTATTTGAGCCTGTAACAACACTAGTTTTTATTTATCTCACCACTATTACCATTACCCATTGCTATTTTTGTAATCCAGATGTTAGCTCATTCACCCCCAACTTACCTAGTTTTTTGATAAATAAGTCTAAACTGGTACTGAATAGACCAACACCTTACGACTCAAGTGAACTCCCATCTGCTGCAAAAATTCCTGCTCCCACTATTCCAAAACCTAATATTTCTGAAAAACATAATTTCCTAACCCTTTCATTTATACCTAAAGCCCTACTCCCCCATCATTCCTGACCTGCACCTAACTAGGTAAAATCCCAGAATCATGCACCTCTTCCACTAGCTTCTTCTTCTGAATCAACTCCTATAATCTGCCTATTACTTCTTCTGTGACATCTTATATCATACTATCATTTGTAGCCCACATGCAAATCACATTTGATATCAAACATTTTGTAGAATCAATCTCTCTATTTATCCTATCCACGATATCACTCACTCTAGCACCTGGATAACATACTCTCAATTTCCTTCCATCCATATTTTCAAAAGTCCTATCTAAGTATCATATCGAATATTCTCCAATTAATTATGCAATTAGTCTCCCTTTAGAAAAACTCAGCATTACCAATTCGGCCCTCTCAGGTCCCCCCCATCTTGGAAGACATGTTGAACCTGTTACTGCAGTAAAGGTGATGGCTTAAGATCCTGCATCCTCCATCATATTATTTCAATTTTGTAACACACTCCAATCTCTTGCAACCTATTAATCACCTCTTTTTCCTTTTCCCTCTCATCTTCCTGCCAAGGTGAATCACTATTCCTATCTACCCCTATTTCCCGCTCCCTCCTCGCCTCGACATCCCTACTTAACTTTTTCCTAACACTTCCCTCCTTCCTCAACTCAAATCAAAATCTTTCAATTCATTCATATTTTCAATCAGTCTTGCAATCTCCTTCTTAACAACCACATTAGGACTTGGACATTAGGACATTAGGAATATAGAGACAGTAAAAAGCCACATGGACCTAATCGAGACTGTCCCAGTCAACCCACTACTCAAACATGCTCATGCAAATCCACAAGCACCCTAGGGCTTGTCAATTTGTGGTAACTACAAACTCCACAATTTGGCTTAGTCAAAATATGATATATAAATATGCATACCAAACCATCACCCATGCATTAAAAATCTGAAGTTATGTGTCACACATGCCATCTAACAATAACTCCTATAACTAAAAACCCGCCATTTGGCTTCGTCAATATATTATATGATGCCCAACCCATCCATAAACGACATCCTTTCTTAAATGGTGCAATCGAGTCACACTCAACAACCTCTCTCTGGCATGACTATTCCAAATTTAACACCCTATTATGAATGCATGCTTTTCTTCTATCAAGATGCGCATGCTTTTTCTTCTTAATTTTCTTATATGCCCCTAGTCACACTGTCCAGCCTACTATGAAATTTATCAATAGATTAAATTATTTTGTTAGAACTTGTATCAGTCCCTCTGAGAAATTTCTTTCTACAGAAACATTCCTACTCCTTCAGCCTCTCCTCATGCTCTTACCCTCAAACCAGAAATCATCCTGTGCTCTACGTTGCACTCTCTCAGCATACTAAGTCTTTCTTTAAATAAGCGGCCCAAACTTGTGCACAATACCTCTATTACTGGCCTAGACATAACTATTATACAGATTACTTATTACTTCCTTGCTCTTGTAAAACATATACATTGCGATTTATATGCCCAGCATCTTATTAGCTTATTCCTTGCTTCCAAACTGTTAGCTACTTTCAAATAACTGCTTATAATCACACCTAAATCCTTTTTTTGGTCCACAGACTCAAGCCACTCCCCATTCAAATCGTAGTTAAAACTTTATTTGAGTAACCTAGGTGAAGATCCTTACACTTTTTACTTTAAAATTCATTTGCCACTTATCTGCCCACCCAAAGAAGTTTATCAAGATCATTTTGAATCTTTAATCATCCTTCACTATTCCTAATGAGGTGGCGCACTTTAGTATCGTCTGCAAACTTAGAAACCTTGCATTTAAGCTCCTGGTCTAAATCATTTAATATATATGAGGAACAATAGTGGCCCAGCACCTGAGAACCTGTGGGACACCACTGCTTCACCTATTTCCAGTTGAATGATTATTCCCATTTAGTTGACATCACTGTTTTTTATTTCGCACCACTCTTTAAATCCAACCATGTACACTCACATACCACATTGCAATAACTTTTTCATTCACCCTTCTGTGGGGACCTTAGCAAAAGCTTTCTAATAGTCTAATATACATATTCAACTGGATCTCCTCGGTCGATGCAGTCAGTAATGTAGTCAATGCAGTCAGTAATAAAGGTTTGTCTGACATGACCTACCCTTCTGAAACCCGGCCTTGGGATCATACAAAACCTTATCTTCTAAATATTTCTCTAATATGACCTTTTCATTAACTTTCAAACCTTTACAACCAGAGAATGTTAAGCTAACTCCTATACATTTCCCAAATCTCCTTACTACTTTCTTTAAATAGGCACAACATTGCCATTTTCCTCAGTCAATTGGTAGCCTCACCAAATGTTTATAGATCGCTTAAAATCAATACAGTGCCTTTGCAATGCTGGTATTTACTACCCTCTTCAGAATTCACATATATACCATCAAGGGCTGCAGCTTTAACCTTGGGTCAATATGACTTAATAATACGTTTTACTATCTTTTACATCAATTCTAATT
>JABUQX010051114.1:0-17500 GCA_015478945.1 Trachelipus rathkii
CGTTGTTTCTTTAAACTTGTATTTGCAGCAGGTGCTGTTTTATTCTCTTTAGACCCAAACCTTCCATTCCTCAAAATCTATAGTCATTTTAGCTGTAAGCGGTGCACAATTATCTGATTTTTGTATTAAAAGTGTTTTATTTTTACTAAGTGTATTCATATTTATAATAAATACTACATTGAGGAAATAATTATTAATTTCACTAGAATAGATAATATTAATTCACTAGTCATAAGCTACCACCAGGGCTCAGCATGAGCCCACCCGCAAAGGCAGCTACCCGCCCGCCGCTGGCGCCCGCAGGCGCAATATTTCCGCGTTTCCGCGTGCGCGGGCGCCCGCAGGCGCAATATTCCGTCGCGAATAATATATTATATATATATATATTATATATATATACTATATATATATAATATATATATATAATATATATATATAGTATATATATAATCATATATATTTTAATTCTCCTATATAATGAAAATGTCTATGTGTATTTGCAGATCCTTGCAGAAGTGACCTCTTTCTGTGTGATGAGTGTAAGTGTAAGTTCTATGGTAAGTGTAACTGCATATTTATAAGATGTTCATCTTATAAGCAGTTACACTTACCATAGAAACTTACACTTACACTTATACACACATTACACTATATCTCTCGTATTCACGCAATGCAAATACACATCCCAGACACTACCCTCACACACCCCCACACACACGCGAGATATTATTTATATATAGCTATGATAAATTATATTATTATATGTACGTAAATATATATATCCCTATATACTATATAGGATATATATATGAACATATATAATTACTATGAATATATACTTATATATATATTTCATTCGCGCGGAAATATTGCCCTGCGGAGCGCCCGCGGCGGGGCTGTTGGAAACGGCGGAAAATATTGCGCTGCTGCGGTGCGCACGCGGCGGGCGGGGTTGGCTGCCTTTGCGGGTGAGGGCTCATGCTGTGCCCTGGTGGTTAGCTTATGAACTAGTGAATTAATTAATTAATCTATTCTTAGTGAAATTACAAACTTTTTTAATAAGTATAGAGTAAATGTTTATTATAAATTGATGTTTTTATTGACCCTTAAGTAGTAAAACAGCAATCAGATAACTATGTGCGACTCTTGCTAACAGCTAATAATGACTAATGATTTTAAAATGATCAGCCATGGTTAGTTGGGTCTAAAAGATACATAAAACACAGCACCTGCTCACAATACAAGTAATTTAAGCAAAGAAGAACAGAACGTTAATTTTCAAAAGACAGAATAAAAATAATTCTCGACCGAATCACATACGAAGGTGATATAGAGATGTAAGGGATTTACCCGCCTACGAATCACATGTAAAGGTAAAACATGTTACGTGTATACCGCTTAAGAGGGATCTTTCCGGAGCGCGAGCAATTGTTCAAGTTTATATATTTTATAAAAAAATAATAATAACAAATGCTTCTTGTCTACCACGTGAGGGAATTACCCTTTTGATCTGGTATTAGATTAAATTAATTAGCCCGGGTCGACAAAAAGGCTTGTTATCACTAAGATTTACGACCTGGGAAAATTTGTAGCGCCTGGGAATCGTAGTTAGGTATAATGCACACAGGTTTTAGCAAAAAAGGATCAGTTTGAAATATATTTTTTGACTGGAATTAGGCTTAAATCG
Organism: Trachelipus rathkii; assembly: GCA_015478945.1. Taxonomy (NCBI): domain Eukaryota; kingdom Metazoa; phylum Arthropoda; class Malacostraca; order Isopoda; family Trachelipodidae; genus Trachelipus; species Trachelipus rathkii. Next base: position 1,688 of record JABUQX010051114.1, read on the forward strand.
CTCCGGGAAGTGACAAAAAAGGATTTATCTAAATTTAGACCTTAAAGTTGAGTTATTTCACCCACATTTTACAGAATAGAGGTCCAGTTTCGTAGTCTGCTAAGGAGTGCGGTTGTTGTGTTTTCGTGGTCTGTGAAGAATTGTCAGTTACAGAGATAATAATAATAATAGATAATGTATAAAGAAAACCCGAATTTTTAAAAAAAAAACTTTGAAATATGTTTAGTTAACACATTGAATGAATAATATAAATTAAGTGAATAATTGTTTATTTTTTAATAAAAACTTTAAATGAATTTTAATTAAAATACGATCGTTATGGTTAGCAGAAGAAGAACTTATTTTGTATTTTATACTTATTACATGCCTAAAGATGATGTAAAGCAGTAATAAAGTCAATAGACAAAACCGTGTGCATAGCCTTGATGTGAGGTTGTGTGAGTGACTAGGGCTGCGCCTTTACTGAGTTTGGATCTCGCCATATATTGCTTTTTAAGTACGGTATATAATAATAGTTTTTAAATAATTTCGAATAAAATTGTAAGTAAAGTTTAATTTTTAAACATTTCTCTTTAGTTAGATAAAATTTATCAAACAAAAAAGTATTAACAGTTAATAGGATAGGATTCTTTGCCTCAAAGATATATGATGATCTTATTATAAGTTTTAAGAAACGTTTGAAATAATTTAGTTATATTTGAGAATGCGAGTAATATAAAGTTCCGGTGGTTTACTACAACAATAAAATGTTTTAATAAATTATAGCGTTTATATGTGTAAGTGAGTTGTGGTGTGGCTACAGGAGTGTGTATGTGTTGAAACATGTGTGTGTGGTGTGTGTATAAAATCGTGTGGATGCAAAGTGTTTAAGTATAACGCTTGTGTAAGTAAGATCTGGTGTGTGAAAAGAGAGGTGTCAAGTAAATCTGTTTGTGAGTGTAAGTAAAATCATGTCATCTATGGTGGAATGTGAAGGGTGTAAAAAGGAAAGTGCTGGACGCGTACTGTGTTGAGTGTAGCAGTGTGTAAATGAAGTGTCTCCATGGACAAATGAATATTGTGTCGATAGTGAATGTGTTGTATAAGTATCATAGTGAATGTGTGTGTGACCGATGACTCGGATAACTTGGGTACAATAGTACAGGTCTCATGGTTAAAATGTATAGTGTGTCAAGTTGAATGTGTGTTTATAGGCAGTGTCATAGTGAATTGGTTGTTATAGTGTACAGTGTATGTTGTGTGTTTGTGGATGTTAATACAGTTAAGTCCTGGTAGCTTTGGCTGGTGTGTATGTGTGTGTGTGTGAGGTGTTGTGTCACCTCTCTGTGATATGGAAGCGGTGAAAATGAATGGTGGTGTGAAATGTGTTGTGTGTTGTTAATATAATTAATAACAATAGGCATGAAAGAAATAATCCAAACACTTAAAAAGTATTAAAAAAAAATAAATTCATAATAAAAATTAAATTAAAGTAAATTAATTAATAGATAAATAAAAATAATAATAAAAAATAAATAAAAAAGGTATTAAAACCCAAAATAAAAAAAGGTTTTCTGTTATAATGTAATAACAGTAATATGAGTGTTTAAAGCAGTAAAGCAGAAATTGTAAAACGAGTTAAAGCAAGAAGTTAAAGAGCAGTTATAAGACAGAAAGTTTTGAAGAGCAGTAAAGCAGGAAGTTAAAGCTAGCATGGGTTAAACATGAGGGTTTAAGATCCCATTGTATAAGCAAGTTAAAACAAAAGCCATTCATTACTAATTCCTCCCCCCCCTGGTGTTGAGGTCACACCTCTATTGAATTTACTGAGGATTTACTGCTTGTAAGGTCTATGTTAATGTGAATGAATATGGGTGGAAGCAGTTTAAAAACATATGTGAGGTTAATGCGGTTTTGTGAAGAGTGAAAAAAACATTCGAGCGAGGTCTAAGCTAGATAGAAAAATGTTGTAAATACATTAAAGCAGTAAAACAGTAAACAAAAGCAGGTGGAGCTAATCCGCCCCTAGCGATTTACCGTAACACTCTAGGTTGATTTTACTGACAATAGTGTTTCTTTTAAAGACATACAAACTCTAATATAACATACTTTTCTATAAGTGAAATAGACCAAGCAACATATAAGTAAAACAGTAATAAAAATAAGTAACAAAACAGTAAAGTGAGTTAGAAACAAAGAGCGCATACTAATCCCCTACGGTAGTTAGTAACACCCCTCTATTGCATTACTTGAATTTACTGCTTTAAGTGATTGTAATCCAGTTAATAAAATATAGTGGTGAGTGTTAAGCGTATAAAACCATAATACTAAACTTAAAAAGTTCAATTTCATGACAGTAAATCATGTGTAATAATTAGAATATCAAGAAGGCATGTTACTAAGTCCCCGCTATGGTGGTTAGGTCATAATTTACCTCTATTGTAATTGAATTACGGCTGATTTAGCTGTGCTTTTAAGGTAAGGTCAGTGTTAAAGATACGGTGTTTTAAGTAAAAAGTGTTAATGATCGCGCCTAAAATTAGGAATGCGGGGCTAGAGTAAGTGACATCACCCACTCCGGTTCACCAGACACTAAAGGCAAGAGCGCTTTGGTCGACCATTTCCCCGTGTGTAACATTCGTGTTATACATGCCTGTATATTATGTTAAATATAAGTGGATCTGTGGTTTTCTATGTTGTAAAGATGGTTAAGTGTCATCCACGAAGTGTATCTGGCCTGGTATAAGAAGAAGTGAAGTGGTGTGTGTTAGTTGCTGTCGTGTTGGGCCTTGGTTTCTGTGAGCCGCTGTGTATAAGTTGTAAAATGTAAGTGTTGTTGGAGTAAATGTAAGTGTTACATAGTGAATTGTAGTATAAGTGTCATTATGAATTGTGGGCTATAATGTTCGATACGTGAATGTGTGTGTTGTGGTGTGTTAGTGGTTGTGTGTGGGATAAGAGAGCAGCTAACCACCGTGTGCCCTGTGTGTCTGCTCGCCTAGTATCTAAGCTATAAGTGTGTATGCGCTGTTATAAGTGGATGGATATAAGTGGCTCCGCCAGTTGTTGATGTGGGTTGTGTGTAGGTGTGGTGTTGTGGGAGTAACGTGGTGGGGTTGTCTCAAATGGTGTCGGATGTGGTGAACCGATCTATTATTATGTGGTGTGTGTGTTGCCGGTGTTTGTGTTTAAAGGAGATGTGTGCTGGCTGTGCTTAAGCAGACAGTTGTGTAAGTGATGAGGGCATAAGTAGCACTGTTTGATGGAATAATGGATAGGATAAGAAGTTCTTCCTTCCGTGTTATTTATCTAGTTCAGTTACACTGCCTCTCTCTTTTGTGTTCCATTGTCTGAGTCGTAACAGATATGACCTTTACACAAAGAACTAGGGCATCAAGGCTCTACCTGGGAATATGACAGCGTCACCGTGGTGGCGTGCGACGGCTACAGAATTGGGAGTATGCAAAGTGAGATTCCGTTCGCCTCTGTATACCGCGAGCGTGGTATAATACCCAAAGATGTAGGCTCTAGCTGCGTTTATACGGGATGGCTCGAAATCCTGAGCTGACGCGTTTAGGTCGTATAGGTGCTAGGTTACGGTTAAAGGTGTATGCGGTACTCTTTAATGAGAAGGCTCTGAGAGTCCGGTAGGTCAAGTTGAGGTTTATAGGTAAGCAGAGTTGATGAGTTTATTTACCTATTGTTGATCCACCGAGATAGTTTAGCGTTACCGGCTGTGTATCGTCAGTTTAACCGTATATAAGGTCCGGTGCGAGAGTTCTAGGTAATTGGCTAATTACCTTGCGGTGTAGGCTTCTGGGGTAATGGGCTCGTATTTCCTGCCCTAATATTCAGATCTCCATTGTGACTCCTCTACCGACCTCAAGTCGCTGGGTTGTAGGGAATTTTTGAGCTTGCAGTTTACAATGTCTCGCCAGCTTTTCAGAAGATTTTTAACAGATCCGTTGATCTTACAACCTGGATCAACAAATTATTACTTTGGGAAGAAAGGATTCATATGTCGATAACCGTTATTCCGTTTGGGGAGAATCTCAATGAACTAATAGAGTATCTTAACTAAATGGTATTAATTATACTACCTGCTCTTCTCTCTCTCTCTGTCTTCTATTCTCTCTTTACATGCAACTCGTGCCATTCTACGTCGTGCTCGCTCTCATCTCATGCCTCTCCTCATCTTCTCTCTCTGCTCTTCTCTCTGATACCTTCTCCTTTTCTCTCCTCGCTCGTCTGTCCTGCTCTCTCGTGTATGTAGCTGGTATTAGTATAGTAGAATGGATATATTAATGATAGATATATCATCAGCATATGAGGAGTGTAACGGGTTAATATATACTATATAATATAGGTCAGTATATTTTAATTATGATTGCTATAGATAATATATATATATATATTTTAGAGGCTGTATATATATATTTGTATAAGTATTTATAATAGTAATTAATCTATCGATATAAATAAATAGTATCTATATATATGTAGAAAATTGCAAAAAAATAATAAAATGCTCAATTGAAAGATATAAGCTTTAGCTCAGGTCTTAATGTTTAGAAAGAGTATGGAAATAGGCTATTTGCCAAAATTTTGTAAATGCCAAAAATGTTATATATAATTACATTCTGTTATTATATATTAAAGGCATCATTCAGACGGAGCCCAATTAGTCTATTAAGTCATATACACTTCCTAAAGAGGGCTAGGGTCGGGTTCCCAGTCGTAGTGACTGGTATAGGTCACATTTTTAAATTCCCACACATTCCTTTGTTCATCTTCGTGGGTGGGCATGCAGTTGCATCCAGAGATAGAAGATGTTAGCGCAGACGCATTACACATGTATGCCAGCACCAACGCTGTTGGCAGTGGACCTGACAATATAGTATTAAAATGACATGTTCTGGCGACCATTCCTGTTAAAGAAGCGCCTCACCAGGCCGCGTCAGATACCTGTGTGAAACCTTCCGAAGAGTACAGAGAGATACCTATATATATATATATTTACAGTATATAAATAATAATATAAATACCATATTTAGTTAGGTATATTAAATCAGAATATCTCCTATATTTATGGGGTATCATAGTAAAGGCTAATTAATTTATCCTTCAGATATATTTAGGATGTTAGATATAGTCTATTTAGTAGATGCCCCTATGATAAACCAACTCATCGCGTTTTCCTCACAAAATGTGGGCTATATTAAATTTAATGCTATAAAGCATGCACGCTCACAGTCGAAATCCGTGATATAGTTGGTAAACGTACATACCTAAAAATCACTAATACTGGAATTTACTGGGCCGATAATATTATACATTGTTGTTCTGGCATGAAATGTCGATTACTGACATTATATAAATATTATAAAAATTTTTATAAAGTGAAAGTGTTATTATGCTGCTTTAAATGCAAAGGAGAAATTCAGCTAAAAAAATCCCGCTCTAAAAATCAAAAACTAGCCCTTTAGCAAATTTTAGAAATAGCTGTCAAGAAAAAGTGCCAATGCAAATAGAAGACAGACCTTGCTATATAGATTGGGAGGAACAATTTTATCAATTTAGGCCTCTCAGCGGCCAAGGATTAAAATCGTCACTAAATACCGTGCATGCTAATTTTTTTTTAGTATGTTGGGAAATGACTGTATATCAAAGTAATAATTCTAAGTAATGAAGTTGGTGAAAGAGTACAGTGATGGATTAGAGCTGAGACTTCAGTGCTATGTGTAATAAAGTTTAAATTTCAGTTGCTTTTTTTCAACATAACGCCTTATTCATACGTATAATCATTTCAGTTTATATAGTGTAGTGGTTCTCCTCAGTGTTATCCTAATATACTTTATTTATCTACTTTAACCGGTAATCATAGTCCATAGTAATATGACTTAGTTATGGTGATATGTATAAATATAGGTAAATATCTAGTATTTGATATATATATTATGGAATGATTATTTATACTATTATATTTATCTAGAAATATATATAATAATATATAATATATAATATAAATATAAATATAGATAAATATTATAAATTATATATATTAATATATATATATTAATATGATGCGCCAGCCTCTAGAAGAGCCTACAATCCATTCTCAAAAACTTACAGAACAAGGAACTCCGGGAAAAAAAAGGGTACGATTGCGTTGGTTATAATCCTGGCGAAAAAAGTCATCTTTCCACCCAACGGAACACCTGGGTAAAAAAAAAAAATCCAAAAAAAAAAAAAAAAAAAAAAAGAAAAAAAAAAAAAAAAACAAAAAAAAATATTTAGCAAATTCCAAAACCTACAAAAGCTACAGGAAATGAAATTACGAGTTGTTTAGTGGTCAAACACATCCATTGTAAACACCGGTTTAATTATGTAGTTGTATCGGAATAATGCCAGTAAATGTAAAAAAAAAAAAAAATAAACATGAGCAAGCATTATAAAATTGTATTTTTATATGGGGGGGTGGCATTTGGACGAATAGTATATTATATATATATATTGTGTAAAGGTATCACACGCAATTTGGGGGCTCGGCCGAGCGGGGAACACAGTGGGGACGTTTCCATACCTCGTAGCCGTAGGGAGGGGCGGAGGAACCCGCACGCGACACTCCAAATTACCACAAAGTGTGTGTGTTGTCTTGTCTTCTTGGAATGGAATTTGATTTTGTTTAACTTTTGAATGGCAAAAAAATTTAAACATACAAAAATTTAGTTTTCCTCAATAAAGCTTTTCACATCCTTTGGAAAAAATAAAGCATTACCTCTCTTACTGTTGGACTTTCCACGGTTTCGATCTTGAATGTGTTTTGGCAATACTGAAAAACATAATGTTTTGCTATAGAGACTAACTGTTGATTCTACGATAATTCCTTATATTAATTCATTAACTATAATAGAGGTCACGAATTGCCTTAAGGGAACTCTTACCCTAGACTGTTAATTCTGAACCATTAATGCAATTCGGTATTATCACCATCGAAGTGCGAGTGTTATGATACGCGACTTATTTTCACCCGCACCTAGTAGAAAACAAACATATTTGAGAAGGACTCTCAAATGAACTTATAAGACGTCCAAGTCGATTTCCCTAATATCATAAAAAAAATTATCTTAAAAACCATGGTGAAATAAAGAGCAATTTTATAATTTAATAGTAGGCAGAATTTGCAAAAACGACCAGATAGCAAATATTATTAGGTGTGAAGTACAGTTGCGCAAAAGACTACATTTTATAGTACTGTGTAAGTATTTTATATTTTTTAATACTTTACCCTAAGGTATAAAAATAGTTTTATATGTATCATAAATCATTATATAAAAATAAATTGGTTGCGAGTTGAAACAGACTTCCAACAACACTATATCCATCTTCATTACTTATAAATATTCAGAGCTTTCAAAATATTAGACTTCTAAAAATATTTTTGAAATTGTGAGCATAAGACTTTTATCATTTAAATCAGGACTTAATAATTTTTAATTAAGCGAAACTATTCCAGGCTGATAGCGTTGATCAAGTCCACAAAACAGTTCTCTTTGATGTGCTTTAAGGGAATACGTGAAAACTACTGATATTTGTAATAATTTCTGAACCATTGGCAACTCTTATACTTAAATTTGTGAGTTTAATGATATTGGAGTTATTATTAGTCGCACTTCTCAATATATGATACAAACAATAAATTTCAAGATAACTAAAATAATTTAGTATTTGTTTACTCAGTTTATTTTATTAGTGATATGTATCATTTTATATGGTTAAAATATGTTTAAAAATATATTAGTGATAAGAAAAAATAACAGAAAAATAAATAAGAAAAATAAAATACATATATAAATAACACCCTTTCGTTTTATTTGTTAAAATACCTCTCATCAACGTCTTTGAATTCACCTAGTTATTTGACATATGTGACGAACTCAATAATATCTAAATCTCTCTCTTGAAGGCCTATATATAGTTGATCATAGAGCATTTAGTTCGACAGTAACTTTGATCTCACGTTGTAAATTGTGACTAAAGATTTAAGTTCGTTCTGCGGTAAAGAAATAATTTTGTTGAGTAGAATATATTAATATTTTATGTGTCTCTAGTATTCAACACGTAGTGAAAACACGAGATTAGTTTATAATATAGTAGTTTATAATGTATTTACTGGTGAAAGTCACAATTAAGGGGTGCCCCCCTGTAAAAGTTTTTCTGTATCCATAAAAAACTTCAATAAACTCTTAATTCTATTAGTTATATTCCAATGGTCTTTCAGGCGTTAACTATTTTCGTGTTGAGTTGACGCCACGACGGATAAAGACCTTATTGAGTAGTGTTCTAATCTTGTTAAGGTTATTTACCTTTCGAGAACGTTATCGACGCTTGTAATTAAATAAATAAGTCATATAATTTAATACAAATTTTGATATGATTTATTTGAAAATTGATTTATTTTAATTAATTTTTAGTATTTTTAAGTGATATAACTTTGTATAAGTATATTTTTTTATAAGGTTAACAATATTTTTTGTAACTAAATATTTAGATATAATGGAAAAATTAAAATCAATTCAATATGTATTCAGTATCTCACTCTTGCAAAGATAGAACTTATCATATTTGATATGGTATTCATTCAAGATACTGAGTTTAAATCCAGTAAATATTATTTGCGAATAAAACACTTAATTTGTCATTAGTCATAGTATTAGAGTAAATTTTTACAAGACATGTCAGAACCCAATACTCTAGAACTGCTCATCTATTGCAGTATTTGAGGGCAGAAACTATTACGCGCAGGAACGCAGTTGATCTTATCTATAATGACTTGTGTCTACTACTTTAGAAAAGTTTAACTTGGGTATTTTGAAGGGTATTCAATTGTGTATTAGAGGATTTAACTAATAACCAATATACATTTAGGAAACAACAGAAACTTCTAGTAGTTTTGTAAATTTTAAGTTTATTGCTGAACAAGTAAGGAAATAGAGTAGAAGAAAAATGGCACGTGATACATCCTCAAGATGCGTCTATAAGTGGAAGATATATTTATAACTGTGGTCCAGGCTATGTTTGACGTTATTGTAACTAATACAGTAAGCACTAAACAAAGGGCCTTCAAAATGCTCTAGTGCATGGAGCTCATATGCTTAGTGCAGGGTGACGCAAAAAATGGCATAGATTGCAGGTGCTTACGTATAAAAAATCGCTAGTAAGCAAGATAGTCCGTTTTGAATATGACTTAATTTACATCTGGGTGTGAAGAAATGTTCTATTAGGAGAGGCCAGTTAAAATGCTTAGTGTGGGCCCATGTCTCAAAATAGTGCTCTCTAGTTCAAGTGTCACTGGTTATAGGATTAAAGTAAGATATAACGAGTGTATGAGAGAAGGGATTTGAGTAAGTGACACGACTTATAGCTCATAACCCCGAAAAATTATCTATCCCGCATCGTATCTGTCCAAAATCTCTTGAGGAGCATACTTTCGTTTCGTAATGTACTTAGTTATTTTTCTAAAATAGGGATCTCTCATTTATATTATTAATATACCATATTAGTATATTTAATATAGAACCTATATATATAAGTGAATTCATTTATATTTTTATTATATTATATAATCTATATATTTATTATATTAAGATATTATTACTCTATAATGCATTATATACCATACTAGTTAATTATATATGATCCAAACAAATGCAATAAGAGCTCTAACTTATATTTCTACTAATTGGTAGTTATATATTATATATTGGATGAAAAGGTAGAAGATTTACTAAGTTATAGTTTCATCAGTTGTCATTGACTCTTTAAAATCTCTTTCTGCATATTAATTTGTTCAGATAAAAAATACTTTAATACGTAGAGACGTTCAGATCTCACAAATTTAAATTACTGATGTTTCAATTCGGGAGAGATTGTTTAAGAGATATGGAGTTTGATGGTGTGAAGAAAGACGTCCGTCTATCGACATACTGTAGAGAATAAGTAATAGAAAACCACACATTCTCTGTATTATTATTTGTTTATTTATTCTTCTTATCTCATCACTACATCTATTCCCTAACAATACTTATAATAAGATGTTATAAGCTTTAAAACAAATTATTACGCGCTTTTGAGACATCACGTACATATGCAGATATGAGATTATTATGACCCAGAGAGCTTGCGCGAGATATACTTCCAAAGCGTCATTTACAATTATTTAATCTAATACTCATATACTCGAGGGTGTTACGCTAAAAGAATTTCCCAGTTTCAATGATTTTATTCTTAACGGAGTAATAATACAAATTCATGAATCAGCATGAATGATAGCATGCACAGAATACGTGTAAGGTAAGGTGTGCAATAGTTTTCTGAGAATAATGCACTTCCCCAGAACGAGTTCTGATAGGTCGACTTACGTACGCATGCCGCTGCATTCCATGTTAGTCTATGGCTTAGCTAACTGTGCATGACGTCGGATAACGTAGACTACAATTATAGGCGAGGGTTCACGCATGATCGTAAGCTTCCTGAGAATGTCGCTACAATTATGCTAAGTAGTGAAATTGCTGTAATTACCGAATTCAGTAGACACGTGCGTGATAGTTTCACACGTTCTGCAAATGTAGATATTGCTCGCATGTGCTGCATAAAATCATTCGCCGTATTGGCATGACGGCAATTTGCTCAGACTAAGGTTGATTGTTACCAAGTTTGTAAAGGCAAAAATGTTATAACAGGAATCGCGTCTAAGTGGACTGTACACGATGCTGACCGAGCGTACTCTGCGCATCGTTTCCTTCAATAAGCTCCCTAAAGAAATAGTATCTGTTGGAGACAAGTCATAGGTCACGGAGACTGAAAGGGTGCCAAAAATACGACGAGTTGTGTGAAGGTGTTAAGGAACACCAGTTTAACACATCGTGATATATTTGTATAAGAAGCATAAGCGTTTAAATGACCCGACGCAACTAAAAGCGTTGCGCGTACGCGTTTACTTGACTATGTTGCAATGTTAGACAATCATTAGCGACGCTGAGCATAAGGATAGTGTGTAGTATTAAGTCGGATGTAGCTCACCTTTATTCTATTGTCCAAGGGTGTCACAAGATGTAGGTTCGACAAGAATGCATGAATAGCATCGTATTCTGGTCTCGAAAATAAAACAGAAATAACGAAAACATTGTAGATTGTTGTAACAGTAGATTCTAACCTCAATAGGTATATAGCATTTTCTGGCGTATTATAAAGATCCCGACGCCACAGGTCATAACAGTCTTTGTTTGTACATCAGATCGCACGAGAAAGGATCAGCACCGTTAAATCAAAGGGTGTTCTGTTTACTATCTTTGAAATTATTAAAAAAATACAATTTCTAATCTTCAGACAAATACAATTATTAGAAGAGAAGAAAATACGAACGTGAAGTGTATTTAAAGCTTTATATTATAGAGCTCGAATGCTGAAGATGTCGAGACGCACCACACCTCACTCCAATACATATAATGGGTCATCATAGTGCGAGCTCTGTCGTCAGCGTTTTGAAACTCTTTACTTTAAGTTCATAGTGCTTCGTTGGCTTTGTCTCACATTAAAATGGATTCCGTAAGACGTAAAAAGAGCTCTATATACTGGCCACAGGTCCCTCACGGACTTTAGAACGCAATGTACATTCACGTTCCTATGGTGAGCTCTGCACAATTTATCATAGCTAGAGTTGAAAAACGAACAGAAATAAGTTTAATCATATATGATTTTATATTTCTATTCGACACACGGATTTGTTAAACAGCCAAATTGTTTTGGATGGAATTGGATTATCGCTGCTAGCCATTGTATCCACGCTGACTAACTGATGGTGGGACACAATAATTTAGACACATGTATAAAAACTCTGTCTAATTGTGAGACTTTACACTATGATTGTCTATGAAATACATGTTGTATATTAGTAGTATTACGCTGTTATAAAATAATACATTGAAACTGGTGACAGCCTCTTTACGGACACCGAAGTGATATTATTGTCAAGAGAGAGTGTATGAGCGTGTCAATCTTAGAATTAAATACAAATCGCGTCGATTTATTTATTAATAGCGTTAGCATTCACGGAGCTTATGAGGCCTAGTTATATTTTCACACTAGTAGCAAAAAAGCAAGTTAAAGATACTACGAAAGGAAAAGTTATACGTCGCACATTGTAAACAGGCAAGCAAGTCACTATCTCTTTTTTTCTTTTCAGCGAACCCTAGTAATGTAGAAACTTACAAGCATTATAAAGAACATAACTCGTCAAACATTCTAACGGGTAATAACTACGAGAAACACATTATATGAGCTCATTGAGAGGAGTCCGTTATAGGAATTTATTATGTGAGAGTAAATTAAAAGTTATGTTTATATACAAAAATCTTAGATCAACAAACACAGTATTATAATAAAATCTAGTTTACACAAGAATATTATATCAATTAAAGAAGGTAATATAAAAGTAATAGATTAACGGAATGTTAGGATAAAATATTTTAACTCCGTCATTTAACATAGTATACCGATTACTATCTTTAGATTTTAATCAGAAGCGTTAAAAAGTTAACGGAAAAAATTATTAACGGAGTTATTAAACTATAGGATTAACTGCTTTTAACCGTTAATGCCCTACTGAATTTGTATAATATAATATATAAATATATATATATATAATTATATTATAATATATATTAATATATAATAATTATATTTTATATATATTATAATATATATATATTATATATATATATATATATAAATCTATAATAACAAAATCGTCCACTAATGAGAAGGGCTATTATCGCCTCATGTAGTTTGTAACTCCAGCTCAATCTATATTACTTATACTCTGGCACCCATAGAATTAAACGTCTTTAATCACTAGATATCTCTATATCACTCATTATGATAAAATCACAATAATATTCTTATCGGCGGCATGTAAGATTTCTGACGAACCGTATATGATCGAGTAAAAATATATACACTCTAGAGTAAGTTAGTATTTATCTACTCAGGACGCTCGCCTGCTTGCCAGGTAAGTAAAATTTGTTGAAGCGATGTGGCCTCCTCTGTCTGCTGCGCATATAGAGCCGGGACCTACCTCAAAGCGGCTCGCTCGCTATGTCTGCCTTATGCGCCTAATACTTTTTGTCACATCAAATGCGCCTAGATAGCCGAGTTATTCCGCACGTAGTGCAGTCTGCGACTGTCTTTCTGTCCGGGCCGTGCCTCGAGATAAGTACGCTTTCATATAGTATTTACAACAATCTAGATAGTGCTGCATAATGAGTTAAATTATAAAGCAAACAATACCGTTGTATAATAGTGAAGCGGGTTCGAACGCAAATATAAACGCACCTAGTTCGACTTATTCTATTATGTAATAGCATAAACCCGTAAACCTGCAGATATTCTACCTCTATGCAAATACTCTCCTATGTCTTTAGTGGTCCATGTTTTCCCCCAGTGAGGTTCAGCACGATGCTCTGCAGAAGTTGCACATATTTAGGTAGCCATAGTTGCTCAATTTATATTGTAAGTTAAACCATGAACTAGTTATATATATTAATATATATATTATATATATAGTATATTAGTATTATATCTATATATGATTAATATATACTATATATATTAAGTATTAATATAATATAATAGATATGCTATATTATTATTTTAATGATATTATATAGTATAATATATAATATATATAAAATTATAATAATATAAGGTATGAAGTAAATTCAAGTCTAGTAGTAGTTGCAGTAGTATTATTATTATATATATATTAATATTAATATTATATAATATATAATATATATTAATATCATATTATTATAAGATTTTACACTTGAGGTTTTTCGAAATGAACTAAAGTAACCAGTGTACGTCTAATTTCCTAACTTAATGGAGGTATAAATAATAAATGCTTTATTAGTTTCCTGTGTCATAAGGAGCGTGCTGTCAATTGTGAGCAAGAGAAAAATTGGCTGTGTCGTACTTATAAATATGCTTATATTATTAGATCCTACTTTTTTTGAAACATCGATGATTGAGCGATAATCTTTCTGAGTACATATATATATAATATATATTAGGCGATAATATAAGATTACGTGGAGGATTAGTAATTATGTGTATATATATATAGGCCTTATATATATTTAGGCCTATATATATATATATATAGATAAAATAGAAAAAAAATGGATAGTTTTATCTCTACATAAAAAGCTATAAATTAGTACTATATATATATATATTATATATATATATATATATATCAATATATATATCACAGTATAAATACTTATATAATATATATTATATTATATTATATATTATTTATATAATATATATTATATAATATATATATATATATATATATATAATATATATATATATATATATATATATATATATATAATTTATTATAATATATACCGAGTATATATATTATATATATATATATATATATATATATATATATATATATATATATATATATATTATATATATATATATATATATATATATATATATATATATTTATACTATATTATATTCTTCCTTGTGAAATTCGAATTAAAAAAATCTGGCCCCCCTTAGATTTCATCCTGCCGGCGCCCATATATATATATATATATTATATATTTATATATATATATATATATTATATATATATTATAAAATATTTTATATTATATATATTATTATATTATATATATTATATATAATATATATATATATATATATATATATTAATATATTATATAGGAGAAGATTTATATGTAAAAATATTATAATTATTATGAAAATCTAAAAAAAAAAAAATAGTTAGTCTACCTTTTAATTACAAATCCATTCACGTGCTTTATGATAAAACACTCATTTATCGTAGAAAAACGATTTAAAGAAGTACTTGTAGATATTATTTTCGATGAACGTTATTTTTATATAATGTAGTTTATTTTTCTCTATTTTTTGGTATATAAATCTTTTTCTAAATCATCGAAAAACTAAAGTTCTGTCTTATTATAGATTTATTTTTCCGTCATTCCATTTATTTGTGTTATGCAATTTATATCGTTTTTTATGATAGAAATAAATTTTAAGGATAACTAAAGTAATTTAGTATTTTTTTTCTTAGTGTATTTTATTAGTTATGTATCATTTTTATATTTATTATTTAATGTTTTAAGATAAAATCATTGTTTATTTATTAAAATACTTAATAACGTTTAAAATCACTGTTTTGACTTTTTGAGCTCCTCACCAAGTATATCTTTGAAGGCCTTTTAAAATTTGTGACCAAAGCATTCATTTCAAGTTTGACTCGTCGTAATTAAGAGTTAAGTTTTGGGTAAATATTTGAAGTAGATTTATGTTTTTTTTTTAGTTAGTCAAGTTATTTATTTATAGTTAAATGTAATATGTAATTACAATTACGATTAACGTTAGTTTTTTCCATAAATGACTTCAATACTCCTATTATTGTTATTTCTTTCGGTCAACATTTCGTGAGTACGCAACTGTAGACATTTTGATTTATTTTCTTAAAAGTTATTTACTTTTGAGAACGTTATCGACTTGGAATTAAATAAATAAGCCATATAATTTATTATATTCGATATGATTTAATGCATTGATTCATTTTATTAATTTTAAGTATTCTTAAGTTATATAATTTTGTATAGTATATTTTTTATAAGGTTAATAATATTTTTGTACTTATTTAGTCCTATTTAGTTATAATGTAAGAATAAAAATCATTTAGTTATTCCTTATTCTTGAGTAAGT
>JABUQX010051114.1:22500-27924 GCA_015478945.1 Trachelipus rathkii
GTGTGGGTTAGATCACATTAAAAGAGATAGAGGACTGAATGCCGTCCCAAACAGGAACTTAGGCGAGCCTATCCTATCTGGTGATTTTAAGTATAGTAAGAAGAAAAACAAAATGTTTTAAGTGAAATACCTCTGATTTATTTATGACTAATGATCTGAAATACTTATACACATAAATAAAATAACATATTACTTTATAAAACGAAAAAAAATATCAATGTTTAACAAAACTAAAATAATTAAAATTTTTCGTAAATATGTTAAAGGAAATAGGAGAGAAAAAATGATGAACAGTAAATAAATCATAAAAGCTTAAAACTGATTTTACCAAAACATAAAAACACATAAAAAACGAGAATTTACACTCTAAAAAAATGTTTCAATAGAAGGTATCTTTTCAATTGATATAGTATAGTATAGTTATTATAATATATATGTATAGATATCTATATATATATTACGTAACTAGATGGAGTAGATAATATATAGTATGATATATATATATATATATAATAAGGATTATATATAAGATATAGTGAAATGTCCAATTACAACAACCCTTGCATATATACATAAATTAATAACTTCTATGATATATATAATTAATAGTATATTATATAGTATATATATTACTATATATAATAGTAATATATAGTGTACTATATAATAATTATATAATAATGTTATATGTATCATTATTATATATATACTAGTATATATAATAAGTATATATATAACCGTATATAAATACAACATATATATGATATATATAATATCTATACTATATATATAACATATATAAATATATGAAGTTGGACTATGAACTAAGAGAGAGAGAGAAGAGAAAGCAGAGAGAAGAGAGAGAGCATGAGTAAGTAACAGAGTACTAGCAGTGCCCTGAATTATACTTACTTGAATAGGTATATATATATATATAATATAATATATAGTGTATATATAGATATATATACTATATAATTAGTTACTGATATATATATATTATTGTATATATTGTATAGTATATATATATATTATATTATATATTATATAATATAGATATATATAAGTATATAAAATAATAATACTATATATATAGTATTTATATATTATAGTATATATATATATATATATATAAATATATATAGTATATAATACTATAACTATCCATATGATTACTAATTCCGGACGTCGACCTTTCTTATCGCACCATGTGGAGAAGAGATGTGTATATTATGCTGTGAAAATTTAAAATAATTTCAATTTAATTCCAAAAACTTCTGAGCCCTTTCAGAGGAGAGTTATTTCTCTTAGTCGTAAATGAGATCTGAACAACTGAAAAATGCTCACAAGTACATTTTTTGGGAGGGGCATGCTAAGAATTATCTGGCGACTTCTTCTATATTTTAAAATTTATTAAGCAATTATTTACACATCAAAAAATATCTTATTTGATTTCAAAGTTATTCGCTTTTGATATTTTTCGGTCAATGCAGAGTGTCTGCTTTGAAATATAAATATCACTTCATCGCTGCTAGATATGCAAAATAACGTTCATGGATTCAGCAATGAACAAAGGGTAATTGCGTGTCTGTTTATGTGATCTTTTGCTTTATTGATTGGCCATTGTGCTATTCATCCTCGTAGGAGCTTTATCAATGGCAATCTAATTATCTTAACAAGCTGCTCGTGTGAAACAACTTGGTTGTAAGAATATTGGATTAATGTAGCAGATTTAGAAAGATTGCTATTGACATCGTGTATACAGTTTTGCAGTTTCAATCTATTATCTTCTCCGCAGAGTAGTTTCTAGTCATCTTGCGAAAGTCTTTACTTTAATTAAGTATAATATAGTATATACTATATTAATTAATAGTATATTATATATATAATATATATAATACTATATATATATTAATATAGTTATTTATATATATTATATAGGAATATATATATAAATTTATTAGTGTATGTTATATAATATAATAAAAATAAAAATATCTAATATATTATATTATTGATATTGATAATAAATATATGAGTACTAAAAACAAATATAATATACATATAATAATATATATATATTATAATATGAAAAATATAAGTATATATATATATATTATATATATTGATGTAATATACTATATAATTATATATATAATACTATTAATATATATATATAATATATATATATCTAGTATATAATATATATTATAGTATATATATATATATAATATATAATATAATATATATATAATATAATGTATTATTATTATATGCATGTAATTTATAATATATACTATATAAATATATATATATACGAAATATATATATACATATATATATTATATATAGTACTATAATATATAATAGTATATATGTACATGATTCATATATATGTATATAATATATATATATAGTATATATAAATATTATACTTATATATATATAATATAAGTATTATATATATATATATATCATAATATTATATATGTATGTATATATATATATATATATATATATATATATGAAATTATATATTATATATATATTAACATGTTATATATATAATATAATAGAGTGGTAATAAGATACTAATTATATATAAATATAGTATAAATATATTATATGTATATATATATATATATTATATAATTATATATTTATATATATAATATTAATATTAATATATATGATATATTAAATATTATATATATTGTATAATATATATATTATATATTATATATATATTACATAGTATTATATATTAATATTATATATCATATATATATAATATTTTATTAAGTAAATTATATAGTTATATAATATATAGATAGTATATATATAACATATATAATTCTTATATATATATATTTATATGTATATAGTCTATATATATATATATAGACTAATTAAGTAATATATATAAGTTATTATATTACAGTAAATATATAATGAATAATTATATAATACATAATATATATAATATATATATATAATATATATAGAGTAGGTATATGAATATAGAGTACATTTATAATATAATATATATATATATATTAATAACTGGTATTTATATATGATAATATATATTATTATATTAATAAAATTACATATATATATAATATACATACTATATAAAATTAATCCTAAAAAATATATAATAATAAATATATAATAATATATATTTATATATATATATATCATAATCTTATATATAATTAATAAATCATACCTACAAGTCTATTATAAATAATACTACAAATATATATACTATTAGTAATATATATATATATATAATATATATCTTATTATATAATAATAACATAATACACATAATATAGAAACTATAAGAACAAATACTTAATGTATAAAATTCAATTTAAAGAAATTTCTGCAGCTTCAATTCTGCTTTATGGACGCGAGGAAGAAGACCATAGTGTGTATCATTTCGGAGACCCAAATATTTTGATAATGATAATGGTGAGTGTGGTAATGCAATAACTTCATTATCGCAATTCAATAGATTTGTGTCACAATTAGAATTGACGTTTTGCAGTATTTTGGATACGGGCTCATCTATCAATTTAATCTCCATAATTATCGATTAACAGTTAGCAAAGAAAAAGAAGAAAAACTGAAACTCATCATATGTGTCAACATGTAAGGTCGGTCGGTGCTTTTAAGATGAAGTAATATAGCCTTTGGTTATGTTAAGGTTAAAAAAAATTTTGAAAATAATACCTTGGCGATTGTAGAGGACGATATTTTTGGAAAGCCTTAGAAATTTCTGCACATAATTGGTATTGCAGGACGTTGACAAACCAGACAAGAGAATTAGAGACAGACAAAACTTAGATTCATCAGAATACAACTAGTTATCAGCTGAAGGAAATGCTTATTCATTCTAGTATATATGCACAAACAACCTTTCAAAATGCAAGGCAACATTCTTTGAGGCTGGTTAATTATGTACAACTCTTAAGATACGTATAAATGTTAATATTAATATACTGATTCAATCAAATAAAAGAGGATCAGAAAATATAAATTGATGCAGTAGGTTAAAGAATGCTAAGTCTAGGATAAAAATATAAGAAGGTTCACGGTCATATTAATATAGAAAAATAATTTAGACGAAGCCATAAGGTAAGCAAACTTATTCAGGATGCGCTTGACTAGAATACTGAACTGGCCCTCCAGTTATTGAGCAAATCATGGTAGCTTAACAGGATTCCATGCTATTGAAAAGAGCACACACGCGATAAGACACAAAAGCCATAACATAGAATCTTAAACAACAGAGTGAAAATGAAAAAGACTTAAATAGGAAAAACTATTTATACCTTTTGTATTTATATAGGAATAAGAGAAATTTATACAAAGGATCAGAAATGTTTGAAAAGACAATACCAAACAAAGTAATTTTGAAATTGAAAGGAGATTCTGTTGAATTTTAAGCATATAAATTATACCGATTGTAGGATGCACATGTGGTGACAATTATATAGATTTATATTATTTGTAGAATAGTTAATAATTAAAGATAATTTTGTGATTTATAACTGACATGAATAAGTAATTAATAATTGGTGAGGTATAAGGCTGAAAAGAGGCATTAGGGAGGTAGGTTTATACGAGGGTTAACTAAATTTGATTCAATTACTTTCTAACTTTCATTTTTAATATTTTTGTGTACGCTTCATGTAAAAAGGATAAGCATTTATGAGGCTTTAGAATTATGAAAATTCTTATATAATAACTTCATCTTTATAATTTTAACCTTATATTATTTCTGAAAACCTTTTCATTGTTGTTGTTTTAGATATAATATTGTACCTAAAGATAGGTCGAACATTGGATCGACTTAAAGTGCTGAAGCCTTGTAGTATTCGTGGATTTTGCTGTCACCTGATAATAGTAGAGTTATATAAGAAACAAATGTCTTTTCGGTTGTCCAAACAAAATTGTATTAAGTCGTTTTTCTTTTTGGAAATTGATTGACTTTTTTGAAAGTCAAAAAACGAGAAGAATAGATTTCTTCTACAAATATTCTTTTCCACAATCTCAAATGTATTTAGAAAACCGACTATCAAAAAAATCACAGCGTAACATCTAAAGCTCCCAACACTCAAACTAACTCAGCATCTAATATAAATGTTCACCGCCCCAAAGAACCCTTTATCACTCTTTTCTTACCAGACAGAACAAAATGTTATCACCCATCTCACTGTAACACTCTTTACCAGCATTCTCCCACTGAATAAAACTCCAAAAACACTAGGAATTACATTACGCACACATGACACTGATCCCGGCATAAACAATGTTTTCAAAACAACCAGAATAACCAGCATTCAGAAAGACTCTTACGGGTATCAAACTTTGACAATACATGAAAAACTTCTACAAAGAATACATTCACCC
>JABUQX010051115.1:7500-10000 GCA_015478945.1 Trachelipus rathkii
ATTAGATCACCTAAAACATCCTCAACAATAAAAATTTTCCAAATCAGGATTCCTCCCCAAAACTACTTATCTGGTTGCTTGACGCGGATCATACGCATGTTATTTCACTAAACCAGCATACAAAGCCCCAATGACAAACACAAACAGAACTAAACTCCAACCATCTCATAATTATAAAATACCAGAATAGCAAAACTAACCACTCTCTTCAGGAAAAACATGTACAACTACAAAAATGCAGACTGGACAAAATTCTCTGAACTCATAGAAAACAACATACAACCTATAATCATCTCCAACGCTCTCAACACTAAATACAGCTATCCAAGAACTGTCACTCAATATGTTCAAAAGCAGCCTAAACACAAACATACCTCGGGATGCCTCACAAAAATGCAACCGCAGTTATACCTTCTAACATTGGAAATTCTCAAACCTGATCAAACAACGTAACCTAATTAAAAAATCAGGCACACCAAACACAACAATACAAATATCCCAAATTAATAATTTAAACACACAAACCACAAATTTAACCAAAGCACACACCTCAAACAACTTCCAAACATTTCTGATTCAACAACAGCAGAAACACAAACAAACAATGAATGTGGAACAAAAAAAAAAGTCTTGATAATAGGCAAAAAAACTACCTTTTTGACAACATGATCCATAAAATATCCCAAAGTCGATCAACTCCCACAAACACACATCGCAAACCTCCCCGCTACACACGTTGCTCAAACAAAGCCTCAAACATACTCATCAACAAAAACAGGAAAAAAATCAAATCCATTAAAAAGATAAAAAGTATTCACGAACGCCGAAGCGTTAAGAAATAACACGCGAGAATGACATAGTAGAGATAGCACCATAATGATAAAAGTTAAAGACGCTGCGAGCCAGGCAAGGCCGAGCCTGACAATTCTGGTCAAACTGTGGATACACATGTAAACAGCTTAGAGTGGAGCACCATGGTTTGAGTGCAGTTCAAAGAAGTTTTCCGGGACTCCGACTCCGAGCTCCGACTCCACCGCTCCTTCAAAATTACACGACTGCCTGGTACTTCTGCCTCTTAATATCACGACTTTCGACTCCTACTCTCGAACTCCGACCCTTTGTATAATGTTCCGTAGGCTCGCGACTCGCGACTGCCGCCTCTTTTGAAAATACGACTCGTGAAGAATTACCGACTCCGACTCCGACTCCGACTCCACCTTCTTCAACAATTATCTTTAGCTCCGACTTCCGACTCCGAACGTCCGATCTCGTCTGTAACTTAGCCGGACTGCCGCGGCGACTCGTCGGTAGCTAGCGACTCTCATTCCGAGTTCCATCAACCCTGGGTAGCACCGCACATAATCCTCAGTGATGTAGCAACACATTTACAACTGTTTCATTAAACTAAATTTTATTCCTTACATCTGAAAAGAGCAATCATTCAATCCAAAACTTAAAACCAGGAAAAGACCCTTCAAACCCCTCCCCCTATCGTCCAACCTCACTGCTATCCACTTTATGTAAACTCCTAGAAACAGCTCATACCAAACATAAGAAAACCTCACATCCGCCAAACAACATTCCAACACGTTTCCAGCAAAAACCACTTCAAACCACATACTGCTCTCACAAACACTATTCAACCAATAATAAATAGCTTAAATCTCAGACCCCCACACACAAAACACTACTTGTAGCAATCGACATAAGCAAAGCCTTTGATACAGTCCCAAGACACAATATAATCCACAAAAATAATATTAATTAAACAATCCCAAACTAATTTAAAAGAAATAGTTAATCCAACTTCGCATTCAGGGAGAAACAGCCCAAATAAGAGAGGAACAACAAGGAGTATCACGACAGTAAAGATGATAAAGAATGGTCCTTACTCAAGGACGCAATCCTATCCCCTACCTTATTAAAACTTATTCAGCAGCTGACTACACAAAAACCACAAACAGCCTCCACACAAATATGAACAAACCTACGCAGATGACTGATCATCTATAACCACCAACACCAGTACCTAAAACTTCTTTTTTATTGACTCAACAATGCATCAACACAATTCGTAAATACATTGGACCTATACGGTGGGGCAACAGAACGTCTGTATCATCCTAACAAACATCATCTTATCACCACTAATATCACTAACAGACGCTAACTTTGCACTACAAACCACCAAATCTTTTTAAACAATATAGCTATCCCAATATAAACAATAAAACACCTAAAATTCTTGGTATAACCTTTGACACACACATCACTTGAATCCTTCACTAAACACATTGAAAACATAACGACATCAGCAAATAGGAAACTAAACATACTAAGAACCATAGCGAGCTTGGACATTAACAACAATAACAAATATCCATCACCATCTGCAAACAATACATCCGTCCGTCCAACACTAAATTACGCGTCACCTATATGGCACCCCTTATTTAACCAAAGGAAGTATGAGAAAACTTCAAACTAGCCCAAAACAAGG
>JABUQX010051115.1:12500-25000 GCA_015478945.1 Trachelipus rathkii
ACTTCCGCAGAACAGTACTGTTTACTTTGGGTGTCAATGCAACGGTCAAGATAATTTTCCATGTAAAATAGGCGAACCTTCATGTGATGATCCAAGCGATGCTGATCTACGTTGTAACTTGAATGGCGGCACTACGTGCGATCAAATACCATGTTTTGATGACTATTGCACTGGTGAGGCTAATCAAACGACTGCTCTTTTTGTACAATTTGATCCAAAAAATGCATCCACAGTTATACTGTTTAAAGGAGATCCAAAAGTGAAGAGGATGTTCTTTTGCTGCTACAAACCAGAAACATAAATGGAAATAATTGGGATATATATATATATAATATATAATATATATTATATATATATATATATAATATAATATATTATAAATATTATATATAATTATATATATATAATATATATAGTTATATATATATATATAAAATAAATATATATATATATATATATATATATTATTAATATATATATATATATAATATATATACTATATATATATATATATATATATAATATAATTAAATATATATATATATTATATATATATATATATATATATATATATATAATATATAGTATATATATCAGGCGCATGTTTTTACGGGGGGAAGCACAGGAGGCCGGGCCTCCTCTAAAAGAATAAAAGCAACTAATGTAATTAAAAATAATTCAAATTACCTATTTATTACTATTAAAATAATGTTAAAATGTTATACAAGAACGCTAATTTTACATTAAGATCTATTTATTCTCTTGCGAAGAAATTATTTTCAAAAGGACGGTTACTGGAGGAATTTGATTTGTGCCTCCAAGAAAGCATAATGTATAATGTTTTCAAAAACACTGGTTTGTCATGGCAACGTAAAAGAAACCTATTCTTATTTTGTCTATTTTTAGGATTTTTCCCCAAGGCCTCCTCTCGAACTTTTTTTTTTTTTTAAAATTAAATAAAAAAAACTTATTTAATTATATATATATATATATAATATATATATATATATATATATATTACTATATATTAATATAATAATATATAATTATTATATAATATATATATATATATAATTATAGTATATATAATATATATATATATATATATATATATATATATACTATATACATATATATATATATATATATATATAATATAATATATATATAATATATATATATATATATAAATATAATATATATAATAAATATATATATATATATTTAGTTGTCCCTCGTAGAACGTGGGGTTAGGTCCCTGGACCCCCCGCGTTATTAGGCGACATCGCGTATAACTTTAACCCCCTTGAAAAATTATATAATTTTTAAAATTTTACCTTGTTATAAGGGAATAAAATAGCAGCATGGATTTTATTTATTTAATAATAATTGAATAAAATTTGCAGAAACAATGGTATTTACAAGCAAACATATATAAAAATATATTTATTGACTAATTTAATTAGTAGCAATATTTATTTCATACAGTGCAGTACTCTCCATATTCTTTAAATGAGCATAAAAAATTTTTTTTTTTAGTTTTTTTAATGAAAAAATACAATGTATAAACCTTAAAAATTTGGAGATAAAATATTTTTTATATATTTGATTGAATAGCCTAAGGACTTAATTTAAAATTTAAAGTTAATAAAATTGCGCACAAAAAACTTTCTTTCAAAGTGTAAATGAAAGTTGGAAGGTGTAAGAGATGGAAGGCGTTCCGAAATTCTGTAGGTTGCATTGGCTGGCTTCTTTTTTAGAAATATTATCGTTATCGGTAATTGGACGGCTTTGCCTTTTTAGCTTCACCAAAAATATTTCTTTTTTTTTTCCTTTCATTCATTATTATTTTAAATATTATATATACAGGAATTAAATTTTAATTTTTTTCAATATTTAAGTGATTTAATAGACTTTATTTTACAAATTTTAATTTTATTTTTTCAATTTTTAAATGTTAATTTTTATTTTTATTATCTTTTTGCCAAAGAGCGGTATGGGCAAGATCGGTTGGAGTTAGCACATTATTCAGAGAACAAACTAAAAATTTATTAAATTATTTAATATATTAATTTAAAATAATTTTTTATTTAATATATATATATAGATATATATATATATATATATATATATAATATATATATATATATATATTATATATATATATATATAATATATATAAATATATATATAAGTATTATATATTATAATAACATTTTTAATTATTTTTGGAAGGCCTCCCCATGGTTTTTCGGTCAGAGCCTGCTACCTTATACTCTATAAATATAATACTATATAATACTAATAAATTATATATATAAATAAAAATATAATAATAATACGAGATTTAGCCATTAAATCAGGGAAATACGTTATCTCTTTCCTTACATGGAAAACAAATATCGTTCGAATAACTCAGCCAAATCGCTTTGAAAGATTTGTCTAGACGTTCGTAAAATCCGCTTACGTTGACGACCATTTGATTAAGATCTAATGCAGAAAGTGTCTTTTCTTCGAACAAGATCGCACACGTTATTTGAAAATACTGTTGTTCATAATCGAAATCTCCGTGTAAGTGTTCATCGGTCCCGTGTATGACGCTCAAAATTTCGTATAGGTTAGGCCTTTCGGATACGTTTCGATGTTGATAACATCTTAATTCTTCCAGCAATTTCGTTACTAGCCTGGGGTTTAATTTTTCCGTCGTTGCCTCTAACTCTTTGCTCATTCGATTCTTCGTTGACGTTTTACCAATGTCGGAATCGAAAGATTCATCTTCGTCCTCGTCATCGTCTGCCTTTTTCGTGAATCCGATGTAGTGGGAAACGTCGGAAAGCGAAAGCATACCGTTGTAGCAAATATTGTAATTCAGCCCCTCGAGGAGATTCATGAGGGACGCGTTACGTTCTAAGGTAAGTAATTTTGGGCTTTCCCTGTGTATTTCGCAATTAAATAACATATCGGGCCAAATTTTTTCCGCGCCTTGCAGCTGTAAATATAGCGATAAATTAAACGGAACGCAAAAATGTTCCTTAATGATTTTGACGGATGCGGTCCCTTCACACATTTTAAAGGATGGAAACATGTTTTGAATTACCGAAACGAATTCTCTGGAACGAAAATCGCTCAAGTGACAAGACGAAAGAGGGTGATTTATGTAACAATATTCGATTCGTTCTCGGACCCCGAGATCGTAAATTTCTTTTAGACCTTTGGAAAGAGTTGTTTTAAATTTTGTATCAAAGCACGATTTGCAAATTTTTTTCACCCGGAAGCGGTTGACTACGTATTCGTCGAAAAATATTCTCAGATCATTACAACGATCGAAATATTTATCGTGTCTTTGCTCTCGGTTTAACGATGAATATGACAAATCTCCATTGAAAACATAGCCATTACTTTCCATCAAATCTAGATATAGCTTGGGGTTATTCACGATGTTATAAAGGACGCAAAACCTATTGGCCAATATCAAATTCAATTGAGACAGCGACGTGACATCAGGATCGAATGAGGGGTTGATGATATAGCTGCTAGTTTTCATCTGAGAAATATACATTTCTTGAGATCTATCGTTTTCTCCATCCGGTTTATCACCACCTTGAGATTGAGCCCCCGCGCTTTCTTCTACTTCCTCCCGTTCATCATCTTCTCTTTCATCATCATCGTGGTGATGGTCGTCATCGTCGTCGTCGTCGTCGTCGTCGTGGTCGATCCCGCTTCTTGCTCTGCCATTACCTCCTCTCCTTTTAGACGATTTTCCTTCAGAGGTCGATTTTTTCTTACCTTTCTTATCTTTATTATTCTTTTTGCTCTTGAGAAACTTTTCTTCATCGGATAATATTTTGTTAAAGATGTCGTAGCCTTTTTTCTCATCTTTGCCTTCTCGGTATAAACAAATATTATTTTCTTTATTGGTTAATAAGAAGGCGCCGTAGCAACATATTAGCTCAAAATCGATGATGGTTTTTTGCAAGATGAACTCGTTTCCCAGCACCCGTTTAATTTTGAAAAAGAATTCCAAATCCCAGCGCTCGTCCGATTTATCATTTTGCATGATTTTCGACTTCTTTAAGAAATCAATTTTTTTTACCAACTGGTCAAACGTCTCTCTCGAATAAATACCAAAGTTGGTATAAATAGAATTGGGGAAGAGAAGAAGAATGTGACGTTCTCTTTCAACGTTCGTTTTAGAAGGTAACCTCCGTTCTATTTCTTCATCCGCGATAGAATCCTTATCGACTGACACGTAATCACCAAAGTTACTCAAATTTATTTCTGTTTTTTGGCGGAGAATGTTAAGGCCACCATCGTCGTCGTCAACGTCTACGGCGGCGCCGGTGGCCTTACTTTCGTTTCCGATCCCGCTATTCACGTCGTCGTCCCTAAGAGCGCTCTCCTGACTGCTCTCCTCTTGAACGTTCTCGTCGCGATGAGTACTAACCGGTAAATTTTCTTCATCGGCAACGCTTACGCAAGAGCTTTCCGACGAAATACGTTCGTCCCCGTCAACGTCTACAGCAGCGTCAGTATTTTCTTCATTTTCGATCCCGCAATTCGCGTAGTCCCTACGGATGCACTCCCGACAATTCTCTCCTTCATCGGTAACGTTGACGGAAGAGGTTTCCGAAATTATTTCGTCGTCAACGTCTACAGCGACGGCGTTGGTATTATTCTCGTTTTCGTATTCGATTTCAACTTTTCCATCGTCCCCATTATTACACCCCCGACTATTTTCTTCTTCAGACTCCTCGGCGCGAAGAGTAGTAGTGATCTCGTCGTCGTCGTCGTCGATATCGCCGATGGAAGGGCTAGATGCCGATATGCTCTCATCTTCTACTACGATTTCCGCGTTCGTATTAATTACCGCGCTATCGACCTCTTCCCTAGTGGAGATACCGGATGGCGACGTAATAACATTATCGTTTCCATCGCCGGGAATTTTTTTGTTGATCAAAAACACGGGAACGTACGGGCTCCCCCCGGGTTTACTATTCAAAGGAAGCATTACGTTGGTGGTTCCGGTTTTATCGAATTTGATAAACCGATTGCCTTTCGCGCAAGATTCAATGGCCGCGTCGATTTTTTTGTAGCACCGTAGAAAATTCAGAAGGGAAAAGAGGTAGTTGTTTATCGCTACACCTCTTGATTGACACGATCTTTAGACCTCCGATAGTGTTGCTCAGTTCTCGTTAAAAAGCTAGAAACCAAAGTTATGCAAGATATGCGTGATTCATTGGTTCATTTCATTTTTTCTGGCTATAATTTTGGATAAGTTTCTGGGACGATATGAGATGGTGCTATTTGTGATAGGTCAGGGAGGGTAGGAGATATGCTGATATTATGGATAGAATGTTATTTATTTATATTTCTCTGGTTGGCTTTTCGATCAATTTGTCATTTGGTGCTTGTATTTTTGTGTTTTAATCATATCTCTTGTTCTATTTTGTGCTCCTGTTTCAGTAAACATATTTCTTCAAATACGGTTGATAGACATCTCGAATCCATAGTATCGGATTTTTGCACGTTTTTGGGTTCGAATTTCGCTTAGCCATTATTGTGGGCAGAAGGTTCTGCAAGCATTGGACCACTCCCTCATGTGCCTCTTTTCTATATAGCATAACGTTTATTTCACTCATAATACCTATATCTATACTGTGAGGTTTTTTGCTTTTCCTATCAAAAATGAATTTTCCTGCAGATAAATTAGGTTCTGAGTGATGGTTGATTCTATTGAGCAGAGCTTATGTCAATTCTTTTCTAAAATCAGCAGGGTTATTGTGGTCTTAACGGGTTAAAATCAGGGGATAATTTATATTGCTTAATAACTCTATTAATTGGAAATAAATTATTTTACGGTCGCTTACGTTATTATTCACGGTAACTAATTTTGTTCAGTTTCATTGAATTAATGTATAGTTTTTTATCTAAAAATTAGAGTTTATCTATTTGCTTCGGATGGCTAATAACTTTTCAAGGGACTAGTGTCATCTAGGCGGTTAGGGTACGTTATAATTATACGCTATGGCGATGATTCATTGTTCGTATAATTTTTGGAGAGTAGCTGTTCGTCAGATGGTTATAGTGAGTAGTTTTTATTTATCTTCTCTCATAGCGTGTCGATATTACGGTTGCGAGTGATTCTTCTGGTAAATTCCGAAATGGGTTTAGTTCGCAAGATATTTTTACTCAGTGTAAGATTATTACTCCATATTTTCATCCGAGGAGCTTCAAAATTTTGTTAGATATGCGTTAGTATATCAATTTGAATTTTTAGTTTCCTATTTGTTTTAGCTTTCTTCATAAGTCAATATTCAGTGATTTGATTGATTTATGTAAGAACTATTATTTAGATTAATCTGATAATATAATTTTGAAATAGTATTTTTTTAATTCAAAATATATTTATATTTTTTAATTTTTTAACTATTTATTATTCTTATTATATAGTTATAAATAAATAAAATAAAGTATGTTTATTATCATTAATATAAGTAAATAGAAATAATTTTGAAATTATAAGCACTTATTTTATATGATTTTATTAACATTTTGTAAAATACGTGTGTTATTTACCATTTTTCATTTATTGTTTGTTATTTTTTTATTATTTATAACACTGAGCGTAGGCGGTGCACTTCGTTTTCTAGGCGCTAGCTCTGTTATTAACGAGTAAGTTAAATCTTTTACATTTAAGATATATTCAATATGATTATCTATATATTGATTATATATATATATATATAATCTTGGTGCTTACAGCTGAGTGAAACTGGAGCCTTGTTCGCAGAATCGGTTATATTATAGTATACTATATATATTACTATATATATATATAATGATATTATATATCTATATATATAATATAATAATATATATAATACTATGATATAATATATAATATATATATATTATATATATATATATAATATATATTATATATATTAGGTTATTATTATTGATGGAGCTTGTAGAGGTTTAATATGTTTGCATGCATCAAGTAGGGTAAGTTGGTAAAGATCTTTTTTATGTACCTTTTCTAGTTTTTTGGTATAAAATTCCTTCGGTATATTATTCATCATAGCGTTTTCTAATGTGTCACACACTGCCTACTACCTCCATTAACTACTATACATTATTATTTTATTATTTTATTATTATTTATTATTATTATTATTATTCTATTTTATTATTATTATTATTATTCAGTTATTATTTAATTCTTTGTTGTTGTTGTTGTTTGTGTGTATAAGATTATATCGACAATCTCCATTGACGATTATCGTAACAGCTTACAATATTCAGCTACGTGCTTTCAAAATTGATCAAATTAGATAATTTTAAAAATTGCTTTGTTTTTATGTTCTTCATGACGTTTTCATTTTTTTTTTTTTTTAGTTCTTTATTTTTTTTTGTGAAAAATATTTTTATACTTTATTGATATTCTGGTTTTTTTTTATTATATATGATTATATATTATTATATTAGTAATATTATATTATATATATATATTATATATATGATATAATATATATATTATATATATGTATATATAGTATATATTATATATATACTATATATGTTATTATAATATATTTATATATATATTTATATTATAATTTTAATTTATATATATTATATATATATATATATATATCATATATTGATTAAAAGTAATAGCAGGCAAATTATAGCTAATACAAAATACTGGTTCACTTTACTCTCAAGTCACCGAGTTCAATCACCTAAGTAGGTAGGAAGATATTGGTGCCGGGAAATGATGCTAATCTATAAGGAGGTTATATAATTGAATAGGTGCAACTGTACTAGTTACTTAAATTTTAAATATAAATATAAAATATATATAAATATTAATAATACTTAATATTTGTATTACTTACAAACTACTCTGCAGAATTTCCGATCGTAACCTCAGGTTAATAAGTAATAGGGTACTTCAAAATAATAGGAGTATCTCCATAAAATCAAATTACTCTTTTTTCAAACTATACTTTTCAAATTTCCAAATATCAGAGTACCAATTTTATTCCACTTAATTTCTTGATCCACTTTTTCTAAAAAACCCTCCTCCATGTTCTTCTTTTCTTTCACTCTTCCTACTCTTTCTTAATCCACTTTCTATCTTCTCTTTTATTACCTTTTCGTACTTAATATTTACATAACGTATTGAACTTAATTAACTGGAAAAGAACAGAATAACAAATTAATTAATGAAATCCAAAAATATAAAACCCTATTTCAACTAACTTCTAAACTGCTTATTATGTCTTTGGACAGTAATTACTGATTACAAAACTTGGACACATATTAATCATCATTTCAATTTCATTCCTTTTTATATATATACGTATATATATATATATATATTATATATATATCATATATATTATATAATATTATATATATATATAATATATATAAATATATCATATTAATATATAATATATATATATATTATATATTAATATATTATATATATATATTATATATATATATATATATTATATATTATATATATTATTATATATATATATATATTATATATTAGTATATATATATATATATATATATTACTATATATATATCTGTAAATTGTTTGTGGGGGGAAAGAGATAAAATTTTGGTTATTTTTTTTTTTTTCTATGTATATTATCGACAAAACTCTCAGTAGTGCCAGATGCTTGTTTTTCTTTTTCTTTTTTTTAACAATGCTAAACCACACTTAAAATTGTAATTTATTTTAAAATAAAAATAAACTACATTAGTGAGGTTATGAAACTGTTAGGTAAGGTTATGTGAAGTTTACATTAGTTTATATAGATTTAAACTTTAATCATATTCTTTTATTAGCTTTCTTGTATTTGCAAATCCGTTTGAAGAAGTGGGAAAAATTATACAAATTATTTTAAAATATGTCTCATTTCGGTGAAAGATCTACTGAATAAGACTGTTACTATATATCATATATATTATATATATATATGATATATATATATATTATATAATATATATATTATATATATATATATATTATATATATAATATTATATAAAAAATTATATTATAATATCTATATATGTATATATATATGGTATATTATATATATTACTATATATATATTATATTATATATATATATAAATATTATTATATATGTTATTATTAATTCATTATTATATATATATTATTTATTATATATTATATATATAATATATATATTTTATATATATCGTATAATATATATATTTATAATATATATATATATTAGTATATTATATTATATATATTTATATTATATAATAATATTTATATATTATTATTCATATATAATATATATATATATCCTAAGCTGTTTTACTTAGCTATCCTCTGTCTCTCTTGTTTAAACATGTCAAGATATAATTTCTGTTATTGTAATAGAAATTATTTAATTATTGTACAGGGGATATTTACAGATATCGTATATATATTTATTATTATTATATTATTATTTACTATATTATTATATATTTATTTATCATATATATATAATATATAGGTATATATTATATATATATATTAAATTTTTGCACTACTTGCATTGCATATTGTAGGAGGAGGATTAATCTAGGTTAATTACTTATTTTTGATTGCAGTTCGTCTCTAACGTTCTGCGATATATATTATATATATTATTATATCTTATATTAATAGTATATATATTATATAATATAGTATATATAGTATTATATATATTAAATATTTATATAATATTATATAAATGATATATTTATATTAATTGAATATTTAAATTAATTTATATATATGTAATCTGTTTATACTCACCTTATCCGCTTTTTTGTAATAAATAAGTTTAGTTTAGTTTTATTGGGTCTAGTTTGGTAGAAAGACATCTGTGATATATATATATATTATAATTATATATATATAATATATATATATATCATATATATATATCTATGTATATTTATATGATATTATTATAGTAATATATTATTATAATATATTTATATATATAATTATATATTATTATATATTATATATATATTTATATTTATGTATATATATATATTTAAATATATTATATTATATTATATATATATTAATATATATACTTATTCTCATTTTAGTTTGTTAAAAGAGGGAGGCTTTACTTTCTTTGTCAGTGGAAACCATTGAGAAAGGTTCTAAGGTTATCGGGCTAGTATACGTAATGATATCTGGCTGGTTGGCCAAGCCTATTAGCGGATATGGGTTTATTTCATAATAATCACAAACACGTCACAAATGCATTAGTTTTAACGTTTTGGAAAGACTATATATATATATATATTATATATATATATATATAGTATATATTATTATTATATATATATTATATTTTATTATATATATTATATATATATATATTATATATATTATATATATATTATATATAAATTATATATATATTATATATATATATATATATATATTATATATTATAATATATATAGTATGTATTATATATATATATATATATATATTATTTATATTTATATATTATATTATATTATTATATATAATTATATATATATATATCTATATATTATATATATATATATATTTTATATATAGTATATATTATATATATATATTATATATATATATTATATATAATTTATATAGTTTTGCATTCTATTTTTAAACTGTTATATGAAGGGCTATGTCATGTGTTCCAAGTGGGGATTAACTTGTTTTTTCAGTGTATTCACGCTTTGTGAGTCGATTGAACTTTATGAACACATAAAAAAGGCAAAGTATGATTATATATTATATATATTATATATATATATATATATATTCTATTATATATATATAATATATATATATATATATATATATATATATATACTTATATATATATATATATAATTTTTTTTTTTTGGGGGGGGGGATGTATAAAATTTTCAACACACAACTCAGATTTTTTTTCTCTTTTCTCATACTAACTCAACTAAGTTGCATACATTTGTATGGTCTAAATATTACAAAAGATGGTAGAATTTTGAAGGACATCTTTTGTGACTCATGCGAAGGGCAGGACTCTATCTCCTCCTTTTTTTTTCGAAAGATGACAAGAATTCTTTTTATTTCCGTTTTAATTAGAATAGGTATGCGCGCAGGCACACGTACTCTAATATATATATATATTATAATATATATATATATATATATATATATATATATATTATATATATATATATATATATATATTATATATATATATAATTGGCTATATAATATATATATATTAATAGGTATATATTATATATAGTATTATATATATATATTTATATATATATTACATACATACCTGTATTATATATAATATAGTATATATATATATATCACATTTGAAAGTTTATATTAATTGAAAATTTGAAATGAATTCACAAATGCAAAGATAAATATATTTGAATTTTATTTTTGAATCGGAGTCATTATTCTAAGACGGAATAAATAAATACTCTTTTTCCCATGTCAGAAAGCCGGGAAACACAATAATATAACTTGATTAACATTTTCCAATAACCTGTGTCAGTCAGTTATTTTCCACAAGTCGTGGGGACATTTTTTCAGTGTGAGCGAGGTAAATGTAATGAAACATTTGCTTCAAACATTTGAAAAACGAGAGACATTATTCGAAGAACGGTTTCTCGGTGAGATTGGGAGCTCATGGTACCTCGTTGGCACCATCATCAAACATTATTTACCATGTATTCGTTACAGAGGTGCATGATTTAAAACTATGATCGCACCTTGCTATGCAGTTGTTAAATTTCACTTATAGTGAGAGAGGCCTAACAATTATTACAAACTCGATTATGGATGATTTAAACGCAGTTCCGTCTGAAGGGTTTTGTGAATACGTAGAATACGGGTTAAGAAACAACGAAATCCAAGGGTGTCCATCAACGTAAGTTACTTTAATTCGTGACAATGTATCGAGAGAGTTTAAAAGCTTGCAGGACTGATTGGTGGAGAGGCGTATGAATGATAGCTTAAGTGACTTTAACTAAGTTTGTTTGGCATACGACCCGAGAGAGGTCATTTGCAGCTGTCAAGTTATTTTCAAAATTTGGCAGCTGCCAAATTGATGCAAATTATACGGTAAATTATCGGCATTTTGAGATTCAAATATACGATTTATGATTTGACCGTTACGGTTGCGTTTTTCAATTTGTGTCGGTGGCAGATTTTTTTTTTCATTTTGGAATGGTGATTAAAATATTGAATGTTCTATTCAATTTAATAAAAAAATAAAGAAAGTGAGAAATTATACCTATCGCTATGTAGCTAAATTTGTCTAGATAATTATCTTCCGTTTTTTTTTTTTCAAGAAAAAGTTTTCCATTTTCTGACTTTATATTGTTATCATAAATCGAAATCTAAAGAAGCTTTGTTCAGGTAATAAAGAACGAGTTAGTGAATATGTCA
>JABUQX010051115.1:27500-30000 GCA_015478945.1 Trachelipus rathkii
ATTAAAATAAATAAAGAAATAAGAGTAGGCTGGTGGATATTTCTATTACCTTATTGCTGTTGATCTGGGATAAAGAATAGTAATTCAAAATTGGCCCTGTTTGGCTATTTCGTGAGGTTATATAGTTACCCATCTTTTTTTTTGTATAGTTGTATAGGTTTCAAGTTTATTCGAGATAAAAATTGTTGGACGAGAATTGAAATAAATGTCAAAACAATGTTTTTAAAAAAATCTAAATTTTTAATAGGTGACAGAAAAACCAACCGCATAATCGACCTTGGGGGTCCGGATATAAACTTGCATAGTTTATTTTAGTGTGTAGTCAATATCGATCTGAAAATTATTATATTTCCCAATTTGGGTGCTAAATTCTGGAAAGCCTTATTTAGGTTTAATTGCCCTTTCTATCTAGAGAAAATAATGTTCGGTTATTCACAATCTTAATACTAATCTTAATTAAGTTACAGTTTTTAAATATGATAGTGATTAAATCGACATTATCTTATTATTATTATTTTTTTTTTATTATTTTTGTAGTGTATTGATATTGATTTTATTATTATTATTTTTTATATTTTTTGTATTATTGATATTAGAGTTATTCTTTAAGATTCGTTTTCTTCTTTCTTCTTTCTTCTTCTTCGTTCCTTCTCTCTTCTCTTCTTTCTTCTTCGATTCCTCTTCTCTTCTTCATCTTCTTTTCTTCTTCTCTATCACAATTATTATTGATGTTGTTTATTATTATTTTATTATACTAAAGAAAATTTTTGTTTTTTTTATGTTTACCATTATTAATGTTTAATTTATTAATTATTATGTATGGAGTTGATTTTTTGTTTCAACATACAAGCTTTGTATATTAATAGTTTATAATTGGTATTTGCTTTAATAATATATTACATAAACCATAAAACTATAGGAGAGATGATTTAGCATTCCAGAATGGAGGCATTTGTGAATAATAACTTTCATTTATTTTAAGGGAACAACTTTGAGTAAATTTTTTGCATTTTTAAGAATTTTTTGGTTGAAAAATCTCTTATTTTTATTGAGTTTTAATAACTTTTTATTTATTTATTTTTTATTATTTTATTTATTTATTTATTTATTTTCATTTATTTAAAGGTGGTGTCTCTGTGTTATTATCCTATTCGTGAGAATTAATTTTTTGAAATTCAAATCAAATATCTAATATTTGTCAAGACGTTTATTTTAAGCTGATATTTTATGTTGTAGCTATACAATTGTATAGATTAATTAATAACAAAAAGAAATGGCAAAAAAAAAAAAAAAAAAAAAAAAGTCTTAATAATTTTATTGGTAATTATTTTTGGGCATCAATTTATTCTCTTTTTCTGTTTCACCTTTTTTTGGTTTAATATTTTATTTTACAGGATAAACTTCGATTATATCGACTGCTCATGTCGCTATTCAACATTATGATTATTAAGCTTATATATATATATATTAATATATAATATATAATATATATATATATATAGTATATATATATATATATATATATATATAATATATATAGTATATATATTATAGTATATATATAATTGCCCTGGTGTAAAAGTAATATATCTATCTATCTATCTATCTATCTATCTATCTATCTTATTATCTATCTATATTATGTATAATATAATATATATATTATATAAATAAATATATATATATATATATATTATATATATATATCTATTATATATATATATATATATATATACAGGGTGATTCAAAACCTTGCGACAACTCGGAGGGATGATAGAAGCAACCGATAAGGACATTATTCTTGTTAAATACTATGTTGTAAGCTTCGTTTCAAAGTTAGGACGGATTGAAAGGTACATAGTTTATGTTGTGTGACGCGTCGCATGTAGCGTTACCGACGATTTATAGGTTACTTCAATTTTAATGTTGTTAGTGAGTGCGTACATGTTGTACGCTTAACGTCTTAGGAAACGTGGCAAATACCTTTACTTGCCAATTCATCGTTGATTCAGTACAGTGTAGGCACGATTACTAATGGATCACTACACTCTCCCCGAGTTAACCGAACATGATAATGTGTTACGGTGCGGCAAACGGAAATGAACGAAGAGCGCACCTCATGTACCGGGAACGGTTTCCACACAGAAATCACCCGCACCACACAATGTTTGCTCGCCTTCATCAGCGCCCTTCGAGATAATGGGACCCTTCGTCCGTGCATTGGTAGAAGACCGCGGTAAAATAGATACTCCTGCGTTTGAAAGAGAGGTGGCTTGAGAGAGTCCAGACCCGTCGACTAGCAACCGCGCCATTGCCGCATGCCATTGGGTTCAAATAGTTGTCTGTGTTTCGGGTCCTGCAAGAGCAGACAACTCCATGCATACACCTAAGAGAAGTAACAAGGACTTGGGCGCAAAGACTTCGCGACCCGGTGCGGATTTCCGGTGGATTTTGCAACGGAGCATCGATAATCCTGCCTTTCCTGCACCTGTCTTGTTTA
>JABUQX010051116.1:0-21641 GCA_015478945.1 Trachelipus rathkii
TAATTATTATTATTATTATTATTATTATTATTTATTATTATTATTATATTATTATTAATTATTTAAATATATTCAACTCCCAGGAAGGCATTTCTGCCTGTCAGTGTGTAGTCTCGTCCTCCATCCGCCTCTATCTTCGAAGTCTCCACCTCTTCTTAATTCCATGATGTTCGGGAAGTTATGCCTCTCCAGTACTTCTTCCACTTCATCTCTCCACCTACATCACGGCCTATCATACTCCGGAGTGCGGGCTTCTGCTCCCAAGACCTTTTCCCACTTTCTCCTCCCCCATCCTCTCTAGATGTCCCAGCCACCTCAGTTTGTGCCTTTTTCTATCTTTTTAACAGTTCTCACCTTATGGGCTGTCTCCCTAACCCATTCCTTTCTCACTCTATCTCTCCTCGTCTTTCCAAAATAACCCTCAAAGGCCTCATCTCTGCTGCTTGTATTCTTGCTTCTTGAGGATACGTTTGGTCGTCCAACTCTCCGCACCATACATCAATATGGGGGTCAAACACTCTCAAAAATGATTTTTTTCACCGCAGGGGCACATTCTGAATCATGACCAATAAATACAAACGCGCTCAAGCTTCTTCCGTATCTTCCTATCCTTCGGCGATATCTTTCCCCAAACTCTCCCTGTTTTCCGAACAGCACTTCTAATACTTAAAACTTTTTCTTACACTCTTTTATGTTGCTGCATCTATACTTGGATATTTAAACCTTCTCTATTCTCTCTCTCTCTATTTATTCTTATAAACACCGTCTTTTTCCTTATTCCAATACTTATATTTCTTACCTCGGGAACACAATATTTCCCCATACCTTTCCTAGTTAATCTACCTCTATGATATGTCTTCCTCCTTCAGGACCTCTTCTATCAAGGATAGGTGCTGATAATCTCCCGGTTCTGGCCGTATGCCAAAAAATATCTCACGGCAGTTTCGTAATTCTATAATTTTATTTAGAGAAAATCCTCAGTTATAAATTAGGTTTATTATTTGACCTTATCTTATATGCAATTGAACAAGGTTCGGCTATCAAGGTCTATCAAAGGGGTCCCTACCCTGTTCCTAAAACAAATATGATAACCACATATTATGATTTTTTACTACATGCTCTCAAGTTTACTCTCAATACACCGATTCTCGCACTTAATTACATACATCTGATCGTTTTCGCACCACGTCTCTTAATTTGATGGAGAGGTCCAAAACACTCACTTTATCACTCAGATAAGCCATAATACCCGTAACTCCATATTTCTTATCATTAACCTAGATACTCAATATACTCACATACCTATATCCTCTATAGGCCACTAGGGTAATATTAAATGCCTATTTGCTCAAATCTACTACGAGGCCCACTCTACTATATCCATAATACAACATGAATTCCTAATGTCTTCTCTAATGCTAATACTTCTTAATAACTTAAATAGACCAGATCTGTATGTTCATATAAATATTATATTCATTAACCTCTGTATATACCCTAGTGCTGTCGTATACCTCTCCCAACTTTGCCTTACTAATTTCCTCTCAGTTTCTATATCAACATATTCTTTCATATATCCTAAATACTGTATGTGGTTAATTATTCAGGGATATGTCACTATAAACATGTAAATTATCTTTTCACATCAATTTTATACCCTCTGAAATCCTCTCTTTCCCTTACTCGAGCCTATAGTCCTTATGTCACGATATCAAGAAGTGGTTGCTTTCGTACATGGTCCTTATCACCTTTCCTATTTTCCCGCAAGAAGATTCTTATTACTATTTACTAAATTCCTCTGCGCAGAAAATACCTCTATCAGATTTAAAATACTACGAATATGTGATAGAATCTATTCCTCTTCAA
Source organism: Trachelipus rathkii (assembly GCA_015478945.1). NCBI lineage: Eukaryota > Metazoa > Arthropoda > Malacostraca > Isopoda > Trachelipodidae > Trachelipus > Trachelipus rathkii. Next base: position 1,867 of record JABUQX010051116.1, read on the forward strand.
ACCCAAAAGCCATTTTCTTTTTTTTGAGGCCCCGCCTCTTCACCAGCTCTATACTTCTATAACACTAATGATCGGCTTTCTCAGTCACGTGTGCTTGTTCCGACTCACCCTCTTTTCTATATCTTCGACAAGACCAGACGCTAGCTCTCGTGCTCAGTATACTCTTTGCTACTCTAACCCCGTAGATTAATACATTCCTCACTCTCTCTATCATATCTCAACTCTTTTTTGCTTATTTTGATTCAACTTCAAATACTACATATACCTCTCACTCTCATCCTTACTTCATACACTTCCATCCTCATTACTACTATTCCACTATCAGTTCACAAAGACTCAAAATATCCAGTATTTCCATACTCTATCATTTATTTTCCTTACCGCTACTTCAATCACATCTACCTCTCCTCCACTGCTAATTTATTTTTTGTTATTATTTTTAACGCTTCTTTTTAATATATTATTTCACTTGCTTTGATATCTTACTAAGTCCATAACAACATATTAATGTTATTTATATTATTTCTCTCTATCTGTATAATCTTCTGAAATATAGCTCTACGCTCGTTCAGACTTTCTCTCCAGACAATACTCGCTTACCCTCCCACGCTTACAATTCTGCTCCCTCTATTACACAATCTTTTTCTCTCTCTTTTCTCTCTCACTCTCTCTTAATAGATAATCTGCTCTATACGATCGGTCTTTGTTATTTTATTAGAAATAGTTCTCTCTTGTATACTCATTTGTTGTATCTCATTTGTTTTGTTGGTATGTAAACTTCGCTTCTCTTACCTCCTCCGTCCACCACGGTGTATGTCTCTCTTTCCTCCTCCCCTCCACTCCCTCGCCAGCACCTCCCCCGCCAACTCACCAATATCTACTTCAATAAACAATCTATTCTCCAACACACCTTTGACCACTCCTCTTTTTCGTTTTCCCCACCATCCACTCACTTTTTTCATTTATTCTTCTTTCGTATTCTACCTACCATCCACTCTGTTCTACTTGATATCTCTCCTATAGACTCAATTTACTCCCTTATAATGATCTTCTTTCTTATCACACACGAAAATTCGTTTTTTTTTTTGAAGCTCTTGTCTTAACTTCTCTCAATATCATTTTTTTTGTCGTGTATATCTATAGCCCTAATATATATGATATATTATATTTTGTATGATTTATATTGTTTGTTATAATAATTATTTTGAATTAATATTTATTTATTGTTCATCTACTTGCTGAGAAAATATAAAATTCGAAAGAGTTGGAAGAGAAGATCATCGTAGATATGAGTGAAGTAGAATTATGAGTTATGATTATTATTGTAAGATTATATGTAGAATTGTATGTGATGATATGAGTAGATGAAGTGATATAAATTCAGAAAGAGTTGAGAAAGAAGAGGGTACATCGTAGACATAATGACAGAGTTGAATATATAGTAGAGAGCTTGTCTATAGAATCTGTTGATTTTTGGCCATCGTATTATCCTACTATAGTCAGGAAGGCAGATAGTATCTGTTATGTCGATGGACTAGTAAGGATATAGACATGGCTGTTTAATTACTTTTTAACAATGGTATGATCTAGCCATTTTTTTATGTTCTTTTTTTGATACTTTTTTTTTTTTTAAACTCAGGTCAACTGTCCCTCACTCACCGGTCACGAACAGGGCTGGAGCCCATTTCGTTTGTCAGGAGTGGGCAAAATGATTAAACCAAGTAAAAACAACCTACGCAAACATTCCTTAGCTTTAAGCAAATCATCAGTGATGAGCAGACGTGGGCTTTAAATGACGGTGGAAAAGATTTATACTATTCTGGGTAGTGATAGACTCGAATAGGCGCGCCGAGAGAGTTTGTCCAATCTAGAACAGAGGAGTAGCTATCACAGACGAAGGAGGCACGCACGACGACAAGCTGGGTTTCAATACTCACTAGCAACATATCATTGCGAGTTAGCAATGGCCCTTTTTTGTGTGTGCATTCACACTACATCAAAAATTTTATTTATTATCCTCTTGATAGAATACGAGGGCGTACGTCAAGGTGTGGGGAATGCGAAGAGGTCAGACTACCAACCGATGTCACGGATAATTGTTCGCCTGGTAAATGTTTACCTTTATAATATGTAATGTGATAAGGGGCCGGCCATACTAGAAAATTGTCACCTTTTGGAGAATCGCTATATTTAATTATGTGTGTTACAATGAGGAGTTTTGATATACAAGATTGAGTTGTTAGTTGTTTATATATTTAGTAATACCTCTTAGTATTTTAGATTCAAACCCTGTGCTGCTAATAGAAGGGTGGATAGTCCGGAGACCTACCTCAAGTAAATGTGAGAACGGTAACCTATATACCATAATCTAAAGGTGCGAATAAAGTGTACCTATCTTATAATAAATATCTCTGGATAGTACTGTATTTCGAGTATAAGGATAAAAAATTTACCCTCAACTCTGTAAATAGAACATCATCAGTTATTCTTTGAGTAATAGACACTAGTTAGCAATCCATATTGTAAAATATATGAGGTTCAAATGAACTCACAGATTTTTAGTTGTTTATACATTTTTAGAGAACCTATAAGAAAATGTATTATAGTTATTTCATCTAATGTGTAGAGATTACGTTAGAAATAGGCCGTCAATTAGAATATTAAAAGAAAAAGTTGGAGGTTGTTTTTTTTGAAAGGGAGTATTTTAATAAGAATGTTATGAGTTATTATAATAGATGTTTAAACACTATTATACAATGGTATGGCTGTGACCTACGTCTCTTACCAGGGTAAATCCCTATCAATGAATCGGTAGATAGTGAGATATGGTAATATAATGCCTGGAGATGAGGTATGGCCCAGCTCGTAGATTAGCCAAAAAGAAAGTGGTAGCACAGGATGTTGAAATTATAGATAGAATGGAGATTATGAGTTTCAGTGTGTGCAGTAGGATGTTGTGGTGATAGTGTAGGAGAGTAACATGCTGAGGATTATCGGTGTACTGATTTGATAAAGGTATAGTAGGGCAAATTAATAAGTTGGAGGATAAAACAGAACCTTGAGGACAAAACAATTGAATTAACTCAAGGAAAGTGGTTAAGGTAAGAAGGACGCTTTCCATCAACGAACGTGCTGATATGGAGCTATTGGAGGAAAACTAGACATAAGTAAGCAAAGTGACAGGAGGAAACGCCAAGGAAGGGAGCTTACGAGAGCAGCGACGCGGTGCCCTATACCCGCGTCAAAAGCTTTGATATAGAAATCAAACGCCATATCTAAAAATACGCAAACTCCACCGATATAAGCTACTCCTATAAGGTGCAAATAGTACCAGAATATTTCGAGTCATAGACTACCGTAGAAGGTAGATTGTCAATACCAGATCTCTGAACTCTATCTAGAACGTACGATAATGACTCATAACTTGATTAGATTATGTCGAATAAGAAAGTGGAATAAATGAAACTCAAGATGATTCAAGGATATGAGTAGCTATAAGAATAGAAGTTTATCAAAACTTATGATTAACGTAATAATATCATAAATTGAGAGCTAGAGGGGTGCGATAGTTAGATAGTGAAAAATCGTAACTAGGCTTACCTTTAATTTTTCAGTAATTACGGTTTGTAAACATAAATGCGACTCATAGCTCCAGCAACTGAGGAAAAGTATATTAATGTTATAGAATACATATGAGAGTAGTAAGTATTGATCGATGACAGGCGCTCACTTTGCATCAGAAGCAACACTCCCTTCAAACACGGGGAGGATATAGCACTCATATACCTCTGGCCATATAGCTTTACTACTATGAAGCACGTATCATAGATCCAGGATTGCTAATTGAACACACAATCACAACTGACTTTCCTGAAAACTCTCGGACTAGTCTCAATATAAAAGACTACGCTAGTGTAGATGGCTTTTATACACCTTTCATTCTCACGAGATCAAATGTGTGATCATATACAGGTTAATGTATATTTGGCGTTAGGTGTTAATAACTGGGACTGAGAGGAGAAAAGGAGATTAGCTGGAGGAGTGTATTGCCAGAAATCTGTAACCAAGTTGATATAAAGAAGATGAATAATTTGTTATGCCGATGAGATCTTGGCCTTTCTGAAGGAGAAGTTAGCATACTCAGAACCGTACAGAGCCCGGTTCACAAATGATTTTTTATAATTTTTAATATAGGGGATGGAATGGCATTATTAAATAACGTAAAGTTGTTGTGATGGGTAGTACCTTGTCGCGTCAGAGAGGACAGACCAATTTTTTATCAGTAGGAGAACCAAGCAGGTTGGCGCACTTTCCTTTTAATGAGCCGATTTAGCCTGTCGGAATTAGTATACCTGCAACCGATTCCGAAGAAATGTAGAGAGAGAGTCAAGAAAGTTGAAGTTTAGCGACGAATATGAGAGTTTTCTCTCTTCTAATATGCCAAGTCGAAATAACTGAAATGTCTCTCTCTAGAAATATGTAAATATTCGTCGTATTGCATAGTTTCACTATTGATCTCAGTATATCATGGTATTTTATTAGTAGAAAAGAAATATATATATTTAGAACATTAGAAATGAAGTTCTTTTCATTATATACTTCATATATTTATAATATATATATATATATATACCCATCGGCAATTTACAGTCTCCTACTATACCTATCTTCAGAGAGATTACCACTAGTATATATGAATAGTCATCCTCTCACGAGGTCAAAAACAGTGGTTCATTATTACCTAATAGAGTAGTTTACAAGAATAATGACTAGTCAATGTATACCTACCCCATATTATGACCCGATTAAAGTGCCAGAAATTACGTTTAGGGCATGGTGGAGCTGCTAGGAAAATTATATTAAAATTATAATGAAGTACTATATAAATAGATTATAGGTCAGAGTTACCAAATAGTAGGAAAGATAGTGTATTTATTAACGTAGAAGTAAGTGTGGTGATAGAACAAATTGAAGTTGCTGAGTGTGTTCATAATTGAATTTTCCGGGTTGAGGATCCGTAATACTGGGAACTCATGTTCAGCGGTATTAACCTGATCATTAAGAACATTAAGTTAACTTTGTTTTTATGCCTCAGTAACGTCGTTGATATACTTTTTGGTGTACCTAGATTTATATTTGGTCCGCCTCCTCTCACCCACTATCTCTGTAATTCATTGTTGTGAGTATAGCAATCCATCGTTTGTATGTGTGTAGGTGATGAGGGAGACTGAGACGTAATCTGCCCTAAATAAGAAGACCTCATTTCATTTGGATGGAAGTAAGGTATATAATGATGTTCGAAATACAAACTGAGAAAGTCACGTAATAATAGTTCTAAAAAGAACGTTGAAAATCTGTTCCATTAGGCGAAGCAAGCCCTACAAGAAACTCAAGGTACCAAAACAATCACGCTGCGTACAGGTCAACACACCATCACAAGCAGAATATTCATTCACTCAGCCATCACAACACGCATCGAAGCTTCAACGGTAGATTCAAGATTCTCGAGACGTGTTTAATGAGTGTTTTATGTTTTATATAAAAAAAAACTCCACCATCCAGTCGGAAATTATAGAAAATGTTTATAGTTGGAGATTATTAAGTTTATTTGAGAAAGAATTTCCTGGGCAGCTGGGTCTCAGACAATAATAAATTGTTAGGTTGAGAGTTGGAGAGGTGACATTCCACAGATTCATGGTTAGCACGTAGGCCACGCACATTGCAAAGTCAATGGAAAACCCTCGCCTGCCCACCTACACATCTACTCTGACCAGTCATATGAACAGCATCCTGCACACACACACAGCCACACACACACACACCCTCACTCTTAACCAAAATGTAAAAGGAAATGAAATAGAAAAATTGTTTTGTTGTAATTATTTAAGACATACTCATCACCATCACGCATCATTCATGATGTATCCTTCCTACACTGTCAAAGATGTCACTGCCAAACAAAGACGACACAGAACAGCAGACACGCAGAGAAAGCGAAGTAGAGTTTTAGCCATGAAGTTAATACCTCGCGTACTTAGAGACCCATCTCACTTTCACGGTCCGGTCTTTTGAAGTTGTCACAACATTAAACAATTCAAGTTGTGTCCTAGCACAAATCAACTATCTCATATAGCCTTCGTGAACTTACACACTACAATGACGATACGTATAGCAAACAAAGATTAATAATCTACTCGCAATCTCAATCGTATTATATTAAATATATCTAATGAGAAAATTAATATAAATGAACTAATTAAAACAAGACAATCTTTGATAACTATGACACTAATAAGTGCAATGTAAACCTATAACACTCATGTGCATATATATGATAGAATAAGCTTCGATCATAAAAAACAGCTTATTTACTTATATAGTTTATTGATACAAACTTTGCTCAATACCTATAATATTGGGACGTGTATCGTGATCATTGAATATAACAAAAATATAACCGACACTATTTTATATATAAATAAATATATAATTTAAGCGGAGTAAAAATTAAGATGTATTAAAATGTATCCTTCCTTCATGGTTATACATACATATTTAACTTGGTAATATTGAGAATAGAGTGAGCTTGTGAAAGAAATTACTGTATGAGATTATGATTAAGGTATAGTTTCTATAGGATTAATATAGATATTGTATAGGTAAATAGCGAAAGAGAGGGGTAGGAATTGTCTCGCTCTACGTATGATTAATAATAAAAGAAAATATAAGTCTTAATGTTGTGGTTCATATCATAGAGTTAGGAGCTTATGTGGAGTGTATCATTGTAGGGATATAGAGGGAAGTCTCTCGGAAAGGCATACTGTTAATGTTGTATAATCCTCAATATGTTAGAGTTTAAATAAGATAAAATCGTAGATATTAAGAAGTAAGAGTTAATTAGTATGATAGCTCACTTATGTGAAGTAATACAGTCCCTCTGTGTGAAGTTATGTTGGATAATTAGGTGGTAACAACTGCGTAACAATATAGTTGTGTTAAATGAAAGATAGTTTATTTGATATTTATTTAGGATATTTCCATGTTAATTTGCAATATGAAAGAGGATACGAATGTTGCAATCAGAATAGTGTTTAAGTGTAAGTAATATGTTGTACGTAATGAGCATAAGTGAATGAAATAAAATATAATTAGATAAATTAATTATAAGCTAATTATTATAAATAATATATACTAATATGGTGAAGATAATGTATGAGGAACATTTAAGTTCTTGTAGATGAGTAACTAAAAGGGTCCGTATTATACTCTTAATGATAAGGTAGGGTAGTTTGTAAGACTATTGTTAGTTAGAATAGTTTATAGTAATAAGTTAAGTTTAAATGAATAATATATATGCGACATTGTGTAATTTAGATTGTTTGTTAATATCTATCTAAAGATAACTAATTTGCTCAGATGGACAATTCGTTATGAGGGTGGATACTTACTTCTCTCACATAACATAACTCAAATATAATATAATATAAATAATAGGAGGGAAGGTAGGAATAAAGATAGAGATGAAATAATCAAAACCACTAAGTAATTGATCACCATTCTGAAGACATAAATTGTACTTATATTAATGAGCTATTAGACGCGTTCTTATTTGTCTCAGACCATTTGAGTAATTGTACGACTACTCATATTCTCGACCTTAAGCTACAGGTTTAACAACCTACCTTATTCGAACGAAAGAAACTCGCATAAGCTTTGCAACTCAATAGGATCTTAGTACACTTGTAATACACATTCGCATATCTCTAAAGATTTATTGCACGACCTTCCCTAATACGTTTTCGCGACCCTTATTTCAACAACTTACTATCTCACACACTCGCGTGCTAATCATGCGTTCCGCTTTTCGCATCTCACACGAGATCATATCTCATAATTATTTAACCATCTACACTATCGCTTCCACGTCTCGATAGGCATCCCAGATAGCACGCCATACAATTATATCTGCACAAATCTCTATTGATATCTCTATCAAGGCTGGGTGAGAGGGTGAGATGACGAGAGGTGAGGTCTTCCCTCCTTTAGGTGAAATACGATGAGACCACGGATGTGTGATTATGTTGTTGCTTCTTTTGAAGAGAGGTAAGAGAAAAACGTATTAAGAGATTTTTAATGAATATATGTGAAGGGACGTTTAGAAAGTATACTAGATAAAGAAATGAAATAAGTAGAGATGGAGAATATATATATTAATATAATGATATCCGAGGACTGTCCTCAAGCACAACAATAACCTTTATTTTCAAAATCTCGTTTACTTTTTATAAACCCATTATTATATTACACATATCGTGCCATAATCCTCATCTATCCTCCCTACTACAATATTACTCATCTCAAACTTCATTTATATTCAAGATATAGCTACTCAAACATCAAATAAATACTAATCCTTATACATAATAACGATAGAGCACTAACTCTCCCTACCTCTCTTCCTCATTTTCTTCCATCATTCTAAAACACCGATGAACTTCCCCATCCTCATAGCTGTAGTAATTATTCTTTTACACAATCACCCTTCCATATTTCCAATTGAAATATACCTAGGGAGACTAATATTCACATATTCTCACTACAATCACTTCCGTATTTCAAACTGCCTCATAAAATAGCTCTTTATTTTTGACCCTCAAACTATTATTATCCCATCTTTGTTGCTTTGACTTTCGCCAATCCCAAAGATCCTTAGTTTTTGAATTCTTCTCCAGCACTTTAACATCATATTGCAAGATTGTCACTGTTTCTTGGCGTGTATTGGTTCATGGTTCCTCATACCATGTTATTCGCTGTATAAAGTTATTTTAATTTACTATATTATTATATTCCCAAGTAATTTTTATTTGATAATTTCGCTGAAGTTGAAGAAGAATTAAGATTTGTTTTAAATTGTGTGTGTTTGTATGACGATCGCTGTGTTTGTGTGTTAGGTCTAGTGTGTTTGGCTGACTCTGCAGAATGTTGTATGTTGTGGACCTTTTATGCTATCGTGTTCGATAGTTATATAATCTATTATGGTATTTATACTGTTTGTTGTTAGATGTTTGATGGGTGATTTTCGTTCTGAATGTGTGAGTTGTTGATGTGTGTTATGTGTAGTTGTGTGTTGTGATGTTGTAGATTTGTGTGTTGTGTGTAGTTAGTTGTAGATTGTGTGTGTAGTGTTGAGGTCTTTGATCTTAGTTATGACTGTGAATTTACAGAAGTATGTATATTGATTTTAGTTTATTAGTCGGTAGTCGGAGAGGGTTTCTCCATGACTCCCTAATGAAGCTCATTTGTGCGTGCCACCAATACGTGCTTAGAAACTCATATTGAATGGTTGGCACACTATCTCTATCTCATATTCCGCTGTTCATCTCAGTCCTATTAAGTATATAATTTAAACATGATCCTACTTTGTATCGAGACTCCTCAGCTGGCCAGAAAAGATATGTTCTTTCTCAAAATATAACTATATAGATAATCTTCACAACTCTATATTTACTATTCCTCAATAATTAATTTTAACATTACTGACTGAAGGTTGATGCAGTCTCTCCGACTGTCTTCATATAAATTTAAAAAACATATGTCATTCTTGTAAACTAGACGATCTCCGAGATCTGTTCGAACTTGAATGCCTTGGTTATTAATGATAGAGGCTCAAGATTAAAAATACTCATTTTTCTCTACGATCTACCAATAAGTTGTGTTACTGTAGTGTCTTCTTGCTCTCATACGCATAGCTTCGACAACTTATAATAGAGACACTACGATTTTTCATACGTTCTTTTTGACTCCTATCTTTCACTTACTTTCTCCATGAGTCACCTGGTTACTTCCCCATTCCAAAATGATGAGGGTTCCCTCATTCTAGGGGATTTCAGCGTACATCGCACTGAGTGGTTTGGGTTCCTCTCACACTGATTCAGTGGGGAAGGAGGTCAAAACATTAGTATCTGCAACGATCTGGACAGTCCTAATTTAAGGTACCTGCACATATTCTCCCTCCCAGATCTGACCTACTATCCATACTTCTTGAACACACTCGACTTATGTTTCAGCCACTACTTCTTCTCGCCTTATATACTCTCACTATCTTCTTCCTACATATTGGTTAACTCTGACCATAATCTTATAGCTTTAATTTTTAAATAATTTTTCCAGCAGCTCCACCATGCCAAACGTATTTCCTGGCACTTTTAATCGGGCTAATTGGGGGGCATTGCGTCATTTTTTTGCTAACTACTCTTGGAATTGAACCCTGTTTTGACCCGGAGGATGCTTCGGTAACCTCTGAAAAGGTAGGGCTGTAATCGCCGAGGGATGAGCAGGTTCATTCCATCTTCAACTAAATATTTTTCTTCTCAAATTCCATGGTTCGATGGAGCTTGTTCTCGCGCTATTCAGGAGAGAGACATTGCCGTATCGGGCATTTTAAAAACTCTCGTTTCCTATCACTTTTCACTAATTTTCATCTGTTCGGAATCGTTGCAGGGATACTATTCGACGGGCTAAGCGCTCTTTCATAAAAGTAGATTATCTTTAATACCTGCTTGGTTCTCCTACTGATAAAAATTCTTCTGGCCTCTTGGCAAAAACATCTCCAACAACTTTTGTAAAATCTGCCCTTTCCTCCCTCTTAATTCGCTCTGACGTTCTGTTAGCTAACTGCTCCTTCTGAAAAGGGCCCAATCTCTTCGGCCTTCCTATTTTCCTCTAATTGTATCCTGGTCGATTCTGGCATTCCTCCTCCTATCTCCTTCTCCTCTCAGGTTTCCCAAACCCGCCCTTACCTGTGATCACAACATGATCGTGTGCATGAGATCGCTGAGATCTATGAACGCCAGGAGAGGCTATAGTGGCCAGGCATTCGGCATTCCTCCGCCGTGTTTTGAGGAAGTCCGTGCCTTCTGAGCAAGCCGCCTGTCCTCGTTCAACTTCTACTCTCTATGTCTTAAATTAAATGACTTTTTCCTCAGTGCTGGAAGCGCGCTTATGGTTCAATCGATCCTGAAAAAAGGTAGCCGTTCTGATCCTTCTAACTATCGCCCTAGCTCTTCATTGTATTCTATCTAAAGTTTTTGAACCTCTTCTTCCGCTCTCATTTTCCCCTTGATTCATCTTGAGTTTCATTCCTTCTTTCATATGCAAGTATGGCTTCGATCGTTCGAGGTCAACTGAATCCCACAATACTTTCCTATCTAACTGATTTATGGTCTTTTGCCCTTAGGGACTATGGGGAGTTTGTGTGTCGTGGCGTTTGACATATCCAAGCTATTTAACCGGGTATAGCACGCGTCGCTGCTCTCGAAGCTCCTTCCTTTTGGTTTCCTCCTTCACTTTGCTTACTTATGTCTAGTTTTTCTCTCAAATCGCTCCGTTCGCTCCATATCAGCACTCGTTGATGTACGCGTTCCGCTCTTTCCTCTTTCCTGTAATATGTGGTGTTTCCTCAAGGTTTTCCTTTCTTCTCATCTCCAACTTTTCTTTCCGTTCACTCTTTCCATCCATCGATCCTTCTCTCAGCTTGTACTTTCTACACTCTGTACCACTCTTAACGCAATGACTCAAATCTCCCACTTCTACTTCTTTTCAATTTCATCTGCTCCCTCTTTTGCATCTAGAGCTGCCTCCCATCTTCAGCTTTTCGAATTCTATTCTTGCCGATCTGATGGGAATTCCGCGGTGGGTGTCCACAGCAACCTTGCTTAAAGTTTATACCCCTCTTTTATACAAACTCAACTCTTCCTTTAATATCTCCCTCTCAAATACACATCCCAATGTCCCTCTATCTTTTCTTCTTTCTATTTTCTTTGACGGCTCTAACGTCTCAGCTGTGAATAACATAAATACATTCTTGGTCTCAATATAAACAACAAACTGTCTTTGAAACCTCATATTTAACAATTCGGTTCTGGCTAAGGTGTCTCCCTCAAAGAAACGGGAGTTCTGTTCGTCGGTTGGGGAATTTTTTACTCCGAACAGTACTCCAGTTATATAAGGGCCTTATTCGCCCTTGTATGGTGGAGTACCGTTCTCACATCTGGGGGCTCCGGTTCTGCTCCACCCTTCTATAGGATAGGGTTGAATCTAAAGCTGGAACTAATAAACGTCCCCTTTCTTTCAAAACTCCTTGACGCCTTTAACATATTGCGAGGTGACGTTGCGCACTATCTCTTTTCTCTACTCACGCGTACTACGGCGACAAGTCTCGGGGGAGCTCGATCCCTCTTCGCTACTTCCAACCATCCCTGCTCGCCTCGTAATACAAGGGGTGCCTTCGCTCTCGCATGTATAATTGTCTTTCCTCGCGTGAGTACTTGAACCTCATCACCTCTCCCACCAGTCTCTTGTTCGTTCGTCGGTTCTCCCCGTCTCTCTTCCTCTTTCTCATAGCTATCTTCCCCTCGTTCTTCCTGTGGATCTCTCTGCCTCCTTTCCCTGTCTCTTTCCAACTGACTTTAATCTTTTCCCCTCTTCTAAAGCCCACTCTCCTTCGCTCTACCTGCAATAGGATTTCTTGCGTATTTACATCAGTCGTCCTTTAAAAGGGCGGAAAATCTACAAATTTTTTGGGGGGGGTCTTTTTTTTTTGGGGGGGGGGGTTTTCTTGGTTTTACTCTTCTCTCTCTGGCCTATCTCCTCTCATCTCTCGTCCTCACTTCCTCTTGAATCAATTCCGCTCCCAGTCTCCGTGTATCGTTCGCGCTGCGTCTTGAACTCGTAAACAAAAAAAATCAAAAAAAAAAAAAAATCCACCTTTTCACTCGCACTTTTATTTCCTCTCACATACATGCTCCTCTCATATCACCCTCGATACATACTTTTGATTCCCCTTAATGCTTTACATCAATAATAACTCACTAATATATCATAATCTATAATATTACATCACACTTACTCCGCTCTCCATACTTAACAAAATGATATAATCAGAATAAATAATTCATATCACATAATATTTCCGACACATTCGAATTCACTTAGATATCTACGCTATAATAATAACAAACAACATTCATCTCACAATGGTTCTCTCTAATCTCTACACACACAATAATATTGCATTACATTAATTACAATACTATTAAATAATAATAATAATAATAATAATAATAATAATAATTCGTTCTCTAACCCTCTCTCTCTCTACACTCTCTCTCTAAATTTTGAAGCAGATTCAAAATAGATAGTGGCAAGTAGTAATAATGTGTTATAGAAGATACAGAGATGAGGAGCTGTGTAAGAACGCATGAGCATCTATATATAAGGTAAAAAGTAGTCTATTGAAGAAGATCCAACGCTAAGCGAGAAGAGTATAGAGAGCCTTTTCACGCACAGAATTGCAACTAAAATAATGATTAATAGTTGAATGTCGGTAATCTTGGATAGGTAAGTAGAGCAATTAATAAGCGAGTGCTCTTAACTATTGTTTCTTGTATGGTCATATATATTCTCTTCTAGCTGATAGTAGTAAGGTTTGCCGCCGCTTGGTTATGCGCTGTCGCTGACTTGACGCACCGAGTTGGAGTGTGTATTGAGAGGGGTTTTGATTGAAGTAAGAGCACAATATTTTTCAAACCCGTCTTGGCATAGGACTTATGTGAGAGTAGAGTCAATGTTAGAAGCGATCTTTATGAGTACACACATAAATCCGCATTCATCACCTATTAGACACCTATACAACTTAGGGCATGTGCTAAACCTTGACAGTTCTTATTTCAAACCAAAAGCAGATTTTAGGGAGATTACGTTTGCATAATTTAACCTCTATATTCTTTCAAAAGACCTATGTTAGGGATATAACAGATAGGAGCATAAATGGGTAGCTTTAGTGTAAAGTGAGTTTACAGAACATGAAGAGGATCTCTGTTACTCCGTTATTCGACTCACGACTAAGCCCAGGAAACATGGCTTCGACACGATCACCAAAATATACAGATAGTTAGATAAAATACAGAGGAGAGGATATAAATCGATGTATGAGAGCGTATGGTGTTCTCGTATTGGGGAGATTTATGCAGTCAGTAACTTTGATATATATGTTATGCTGATAGACAGCTCACTATTGCTTGTAGTAAGGCCTTACGTTATATTTATTACAATGAGAGAAGAACTAACACTAGAAAGCTGTTCTAGTTGTAGATTTACTATACATTGTCAGGAGGGAGAGGTGATGGTGAAGGCAAGCGACATGGACTGAAATTAATTAGTAAGAGATTGGACTGTGATTATTTTGGAGTGTTGTTTGTCAACGCATGAGTATTGGGGTAGGGAGGAGACGGCTCTTCAATCACATATGAGAGTTGATCAGAGGAAGGGTAGCGTACGGCAAGACCATTGCTCCGTAAACGTTAGCTTATAGTGAATGGTCTATGGTAGTGAATGAATGAGAGGGGAATTAGGAGGAGATCATATATCACTTTATCACGGCTATGGTAATACAGATCATTCAGATGTGGTGGCGCTTTTATGTTTTTTGTCTAAGATGGCAAATGAAAAAATGGGAAAACGCCTGGTGAGGATGGTTTGAGTATAGAGCTGGTGAAGGAGGCGGGGAGCCTCTCAAACACAAGAAGTATATACCTCTGTCCAGCTTATGATACATCGTCTGATCCGTGATATGTACTCATGTGTTTCTGGACGCGCAATGTGATTAGAGGTGTCCAGTGTAAGAGTGGGGCGAGCAATAAATCCGTTCAGGCCAATATATCGAATAATAGGAGGATTGTTGAAAAAGGGGCAAGATCTCTGTGAGACGATTGTGATGAAAAATGTGAAGATGAGGGCTTCTCGCCTGCATGAAAGCGAGACTATAGATACGTAGATAAGATAGGATTGTTCAAATTTTCTTTATGCAATAACTTGATATGGACAATATACTTTATAAACCTTTCTTGTATACCTCATCATGTGACTTTTATGTTTTTATGTCACACACTCACATCATATCTCTGTCCAGCTTAGACTCTCGACGTAACTACTATGCTCATTTTTACATAATGGTTAAATAACAACTCGATCAACGGTCAATCAATTCGATCATGAATTGATTGAAAAGCTATCTTTTGAGACGTTGAAGGAAGATACATTTGCCGAAGCGTAACACATAACGAGGATGTCACAGTGAATCCATCTTAATCTGTTGTGACGTTTGATTTTATATGAGATCGGCTATATATATATAATATATATTATATATATATTATATATATTATATTATAATATACTATATATATAGTATATATATATATATATTATAATAATATATATATATATATATATATATATATTATAAATAATTAATTTTCTTTACAGAGTTAAAATTTATAGTACATATCAATATATGATTTATAAATGAAATATATAAAAAAAAATATATTACATATATGATATATAATATATATAATAATAAAATTATAAATATATAATAAATATAAGTGCTTAATAATACTACATATTATACAATTGAGTCAAAAAGTTAGATATATTTGCAAACGTTTTCTAGCGAGTGCCTGCTACCTCCACCTTGACAATTTTTTTTATATAATTCTTTTAAAGTTAATAATTTAAAATTTTAAAATACGCCTTAAGACAGTATAGATATTTTTTATAGAAAATAAAATTTTAACATTCAAAATAGATTAGTTTACTATATGCACCCTCTACACCCGCTTTTCTTTGTAAACGCGTTTCGTCTAAATGCAAAAAGGTTAGCTACTTATTGTGCAAGCATATCTAAACTCTGTAAGAGTACAATATTTATAACTTATATAAAAAAAGGGACTTACCGTTAGTAATCGGATATTTTACATTAAATGTTGAAATAAATGTATATTAACTGTACAATTATTAAAGAAGCAAATGTATACTACGTAAAATGAAAATGAATGTTTAAAACAATAGAAAAAACCCTAGATAAAAACTTCCTTTTTATTAATCCATTTATTTTTACCTCTTTTTTTTTCTTCTTTCTTTTTTAAGCTAAAATAACGTATTAAAATAAATTAGTGTCGATACTACATACACTTCGCGCCCTAATAGCGGAGCACTTTAAATCACTAATTTAAATATAAAATATATTTTCAAAGTAATCATTGAATATTCACTAAATAGTTATTAAGATATATGGATCACTGGGTTCTTTCTTGTTGAAAACCCTCTTTTTTAAATCTTTAAACGGAATTCATTTTTTCACATAAATAACTTTTCAACTTTCTTGAAAATGCACTGTTGTTTCCTGCCTCATTAGATAAGTGTCTTATCGAAGGCGAATCATCAATCGAATTGAGGAACTAACTGCTGAAGGGAATTGCCAACCGGTGAAGAAACCATCCTGTAAGCATCGTCTACAGACGATAAGGAACCAACTGCAAAGGCGATTTACCGCCGGGTGTTGAATCTCTTGTCTGAAAGATACAAAACTGATGACTGATCTTTCTGCTGTATTTTTGATAGAAATAATGAAATCACTCAAGAAGAATTAACGCGTGAATGAGATAATACAATATACGTGGTACGAGTCTTCATTGTAATAAACTGTCACTATATATGAAATTTATTCTCTCCACTTCTTCGAAGAAAACAATATACATAATAGTAACAGTGGTATGTGTTCTGCCATTTCTATTATGCGTATAGCTATATATACTGAGGTGATTCACTCTTCAGTTATCTCATTCATATAGCAATTACAGGTGTATAGTGCCAATTGTTGAAAAAACGTAATACTATACATGGATGAAACTTTCTCTATTTCTGAAACCGAGAATGAAGAGACATAAAGGAGGTTCTTTGAAGATAATTAGATCGACCTGTGTCTCCTTAGAGGAAAGAGTAGTTAGTATCCGTGTCGAAACGGAAACAGTCCACTTTAAACTGAGGTTGTAGACCTGCTGTATTAACTTGAGTGCCTAATGTTCTCGGTCTCCAGCGGATTTGTGTTTACTTGAAGATTATCGTTATTAACATCTAGAAATTGATATACGTGTTGACGAAATAGCCATTTTAGACTGAGCGCTATGAGACTGCTGGAATAACGTTATACTTTGTTGCCGTCTTCATCAGACATGCTTGTTGGCTTGAAGTTTTCGTTAGTGTGACATCTGGAAAATGAGGTGAACGATGACGGAAACAGCCATGTAACTGGAGCTGGTAGGCCTGGGTATTAACAGGGTGACTGAAGGTCGATCAGACAATCTGAATTTTTTCTTCTTAGATCTGGTCTCTGCTGAA
Source organism: Trachelipus rathkii (assembly GCA_015478945.1). Lineage (NCBI taxonomy): Eukaryota > Metazoa > Arthropoda > Malacostraca > Isopoda > Trachelipodidae > Trachelipus > Trachelipus rathkii. The sequence continues at coordinate 19,108 of JABUQX010051116.1, forward strand.
TTAGCTACTGTTTATTGCCAGGGAGACCAGATATTTAGAAAAAGTAGTTCGTCTGCATCTTCTTCTTGAATTTTCCTTTTTCTGTGACGAACTACTCCTTGTAGGGGTAGACCTCCGAAAGCTTCTTCTTGAAAAAGGTGCTCTCTGAGTTGATGAATTATCTCTTCTTCTACATTGTTCCCGCAAGGGATGCACTTGCTTCGGAGCGAAACATTTTTAAATGCACAATAGGGTGTTCTTCCTCTTCTGTCTGTAAGGGTGTAAGTCTGCTTGCCCAGTGTAGGAGACGAGACCTTCAGTTCTGTCACCGGGTAGGAAAGAGACACTGCTGCTTGCTGCATCCGAAGAGAGAGACTACTTGTCTTGCGGCCAGTAAGAGAGAGATTCTGCTTGCGTACCGTTAAACGTTTCTTTCAGGAAACTTCTGCTGCAAAGAGGTGAGTCAACTCCGGGGTCACCAATTATATAGTTAACATGTGGCGGTGAGAATAGTTTTATTTCTTTTCTGTGCACGTAGCCATAATTGGGGAATACCTTCTTTTCTTCACGCAGATGTGCTCGCCTCTCTTGCAGGCGGACGAATCGGCTCCTCTATGCAAAGGCGGAAAACTTGGCTTCTTTGTAAGCGAGAGAGGGAAAGCCCGGCTTTCTTTGTAATGACAGAGAGGAGAGCCCAGTTCCTTTGTAAGCCAGAGAGGGAGGTCAGGCTCTGTTGTAAAGCTCAGGAGAGTAAGCCGGAGCTGGGGAGCCCTCTATGTAGTCTTATTGAAGGCTCCGCCTTTTTTGTAATTAGAGGGGTAAGCCGGAAGGGAGCGGGAGCGGGAGAGCCGCCTCTTCTTCTTGGTAATCTTTTCTCGGATAACAGGCATGTCTTGTGTGTAGAGGCTTGTAGTTCTCTTCTTCTTCTTCTTCTCTTTCTGTTGCTCGTCCTCCTCGTCGCTGTATGTAATCTTGAAGTCCTCTCCTCCTCTTTGAATGGTATAGATGAAACTCAAATTGTAAATTGGATAGAATCTTTGAACAAGGACTTCACTATATTTTTAACTTGCATGACATACAGTTAAACTATAGCTACAATCATCTCGAACTTTGTCTTAATACTGCAATTTTTCCAGTATAAAACCAAATTTTTTGTTCGTAATTACAAATTTTTATCAATAAAAAACTATGAATATATAATCTATTTATCTTTAATTAGTAAATAACATCATATTAATATATATATTTATATAATTAATTTTTAATATTTTATATATATAATTATATTCTATAATATTGTTATAGATAGTAAAGTTTTACAGAAAACTATTTTTTCGTTAACTTTTATTATAATTTGTTTCTTTACAAATATGTTTAAAGCAAAGTATAATCATTTAACCATCACAACGAGTATGCGTATAATATATATATATATATATATATAGTATCTAATATAAATATATATATATAAAGTATTATTATAATATATATATAAATATATAAAGAATAAATATATTATTATATATATCTTATATATTATAATAATATATATTATTATATAATATATATAACTAATAATAATATATATATACTATAATATTATAGTTATATATATATATACTATATATTCATAGCGTATTTATTTCCATAGAATGTCGAAGATAAACAAAAATATGCAAACGAAAACAGCGAACATTTTGGAGTAATAAGAGTCCCTCATATCCTCTACAGTTAGGAAAGGATCATGAAAGAATCTACTCAACAGGTATATATTATATAATATAATATAGTATATTATATAATATATATATATATATATATATATATTTTAGTATATACTATATATATATAATCATATATATTTAATATTATATATTATATTACTAGTATAGTAAGCCATAAACGGAAACGAGGGTGGCCTCCAACTCAAAGAGCAGTAATCTCTGGACTGATAACCTCACCGCTTTTTTCGATTTGGTTGTTTGTCTTTGTTTATTGATGGTTTTAGTTGGTTGGTGATTGTGTTGCTGCTGTTGTTGTTTGTTGTTGTTGCTGTTGTGGCTGTTGTGTGCTGTTGTGCTGTTGTTGTTGTTGTTGTTTTGTTGTTGTTGTTGTCTTGTTTATTTGTTGTTGTTGCTTGTTGTTGTTGTGTTGTTATTGTTGTAGTTGAGCAACCACCACACACACATGCACACACACACAGACACACGTATTATGTAATATATATTATATTATATTATATATAGTAGTTATATAATTATATATAGTTTTTATATATATATATTCTAATATATTATATATATATATATTATATATATATATTATATTATTTACCATCTCGAGCTTGTAAATTATTTTAATTTATTTTTATTTACTTCTCACTTGATAATGACTTTAAATAATACTCTCGCGCCAGCTATACGCATACATGAGCAAAAGGATTCAATATTAGATTTGATCGACTGTCCTTCGGATAGTGGTAAACCACTTTAAGATTTTGGGAAAGTGCATATGAGATACTTTTATATCGATTATCTTTTATCGCTAATGCGTCA
>JABUQX010051117.1:5000-31589 GCA_015478945.1 Trachelipus rathkii
ATAGAGGAAATAGATCGGGGAGTTGTCTTATAGAGCCTAATGCGGAGTAAATAAGAAGAGACCTGCAGAGAGTCACTTAGTAGGGTAACTCTGCTGTGTTATGAAAAGATGGATCGTTTTTTCACTAGCAGATGAGACTGGTGACGAACTAGTCGTTCTACGGTTAGAGGAGATGGTTGATACAGCGTGGTCGCAGCCGAGCGAGGAGGGAATAGATCTAGTGCTTGTGCGGGTCATTATGTCCTACCTCTCAAAGAGGAGTAGCAAGCGTATCTTGGGATGCGATCCCTAATCAAATGTTTGGATAAGCGTGATGATCTTTCTTAACAAGGGTATTCTTTACTATAATATGTGCAAATGAAGTTGACTTAAGTTTACTCTGAACCAATGATATTTGGGGGGGTAAGGTGAAATATGCATGGATGTTCTTCTTTCTTAAGTCTTTTATTTTTATCATGCTACTATGTCTGAAAAGAGAGATCATTTATTTCTACTTTATTAGAATGAAGAAGTGATTAACGTACATGGTTGTAATATGATTAGATGTATAAGCATTATCTAATGTTAGTTACTGTTATTATTCGTATTAAGATCGCACTGTGATTATATTTAAACGATAACTCCGTAACACTTACATTGAGTTTATATCCTTGGACAGAAATGTGTATTGTTATTTTATTTTAAGTACGATGTAAACTTTCTGTGATTCTCTAGGCAAGTATTCTTAGTGATTTATTCATATTATATAATCGAATATTCAATCTAGTCTACAGTTAGCAATTTCGATCGTATATTTATGATTAATTGAGAGTTATGTTAATACTAATTGAGGTTGTTTATTATTCATATCAATATGATCTAGTATTAAATTATTATTATGATTATTGTGTTGTGAGTGGGTTTTATTCATGTCTATTAGATCATATTTAATTCTGAACGATTCATTATAGCGGTTGCTCTAGCAATCAATACCAACTGTATGTTTTTATTATTCAAAAAACGAGTGTTGAAAGAGAAGATGGTGCTAGGATATGCGATAGTTGGCAAAAGTCCGACGCACATGAGATAACTACTTTCATCGCTTATTTAGGTTAGAATGATAAATTATAGAAGATGGAAAGTTTTTCATATATCCGTAGAATGACTGCGAGAGCAGAAATTTCATAATATTAGGTATTATTATAGTGCTAGCTTAAATGTCATAATGCAATACTCTAAACAAGAAGAAAGAATAATCTAAAAAATTGGTAATAAGTTTATTATTTAAATGGGTTCTAAGTACGATAGTAAATATTCGTCAGTGTACAATTGCAATTTTCTGATAAAGTTAGTTACCAATAGATTTTTTTATAAACTCGTCTAAGAGAAATGAGTGGGGTATGATATCTATCGTACGCCACTAGCGAGGTGTAATATAACTTATGATTTATGCCGAAAAGCTGATCGAGCAAGCACGCGTTACATGTAACTGGGTACAGTGTAAACGAGTAACGGTAACGCTTCAAAAAATTTTAAAATGTAACGATGTAAGATACCAGGCTATATTCCCGTTCCCTATTTTTCTTACAGATTGTAGCGGAGTAAGAGTGTAAGCTACACGAGAATTTCATGGAGGGTGCCTGTCTGAGGCTTGTATATATATATAAAGATCTAACAAACATTGGGAAGAGGTAGTAGACTCAAGGTGTGTAGGTCCACAGTATTCATAATATGTTGTTTTATATCCGACATGATATACAGCTAATATTGAAAATATTATATAAGTTTGAATAATATAAGTTTTTATAAATATTTATCTTAAATATTTGAATGTTTTAGATTATATATTTTGAAAGAGAGAGGTTGGGTATATTAGTTAATATTGTAGGATATGGTTATGATAGGGTTCTTTTTTCCTTATCAGAATATATGTAAGTAGTGAAAGTAGAAACGGAAGTGCAACTCCTGAGGTTTTAGGAATGTGCTGCCTCTCTCGGAGAGGGTTTTATCAAACATTATTTGTTACGTTGTTATATATATAGGTTGCTATTATGCAGTAACTAAAACTTAATGCCTAATAAAAATGACATAATACTTAACGTTATAATCTATCGTAGTACTATTATTTATATAAATGATTTTGATAGAGAGAGAGAGGAGGAGTATATAAGAGATATAGTAAGAAGAAGAGTGGTAATGTAGAGAATGAGATGAGATAAGATGATGAGATAAATATGTAATGAGTATAATGGAGAGCTAGTTGAGAGGAGGTGGAAGAGGAGATCGAGAGAGATATTAGTAGAGAGAGTATGAAGAGTGGTATAGAGAGATGAGTAGAAGGATGAATAGAGGCAGAGTAAGAGATAATGAGAGAAGAGAGAGTATATGAAGAGAGAGTAAGAGAGGGAATCTTGTGAAGCACGGAGTAAGTATGCCTGTAGTATGAGAAATAAAGATGTCATACGCACAGTGATATATAGAGAATATAGTAATGTATATGAGAAGTAGTAAGAGATAGAGTAAGTAAGAGAAGTAATATAGATAGGTAGTATAAGAAGATGAGAAGTAAATAGAGTAGAGTAAGAGAAAAATATTTTAAATAATATAGAGTTGGTAAAAGGGTTAGATAGGAGATGAGGAATAAGTTCTCATAATATATACGATATTCCTAGAGTATTTGTAGAAAATTAGGTATGGATCCATAATTTTATGAAGTTTGGACATAGTATGATCTTATTTCATATAGCAAGATAATGAATATGTAGTTGATATGACTTAAGGTTTTTATATATATAGATATAAGTTAGTGATTTTGGCAGTCAGACTGTGACAGAGATTAATATTAATATTAGTTAAGGAGGACCTCTTTGGCCTAAAAATATTAATAGCTAAAATTTATAGATATAGAATATTAATTTGAAAATATCATACGTTCCAATCACAAGGAATAAATATTCAACCAACAAATAAATTGCTGTCATTTTTCATAACCAAAGAAAGTTTTCCTGTGTGACCTTTGATAGCTATCTTGTCTATTATTAGGGTTCAAAGGTATCAAATTAGGTCACCTATCATCGTAGAGATAATGTATAATTCGATATTTTTCATTGTTTGTACTATGTACTACTTAGTTGGGACCATATGGGACATGCGGGACGGCGTAAGTAGCTATAAGACTACGATACTAGTATATATGTTTTGTTTATCTATGTTGCACGTATTTAATACTCACCAGTGATTACGTAGAGACGAGGAGTAAGCTCTAGTCTAACTCGAGCTGTTAACGACTGATATGACCTATTTGACTTGAAGCTAGTATCTATCATAATAACCTTCCTAAGCTTAATTTCCTTATTCTACGTTAATTCCTATTGGTTCCAACTAACTATCTTATTGCCTAACTTAGCTATATACCTAACTAACCTAAGAGCTGCGCTAGAGAGGTGTTGACTAACACAGTAGCCTACACCAACCTCATCTCAGGTAGCTTCACAGGAACCTCTCTGCTTCACTATAGCAGATACCACTGTAGTCCTCTCTGGTTCCTGTTTGCTTTGAGCTACAATGCCGCGATGCGAACTGATAACGTAGTCTTTTGTTGGTAGGCGAGTTGGTTGTATGGTAAGATGAATTATAGTTCATGGTTGGTACCTGACTGGTGATGGATCTAATCCTGACACGTCTCGGTAATCTAATATCCATCCGCGGGACACTCAGAATTATGTTCTTTTTTCACATCACTGATACTACATCATAACAATCACGATACGACACATACCATCACAGCCTAGTAACACTAACAACAACACTCAATACTTATATATATACACACATCACATATATATTATATTATACATTATTATATTTTGTATATTATATGAAAAATGTATATAAAATAAATATATATTTAATTATATATATCTCTATTTATTATATTATATATTTTTATATATATTATCTATATAAAATTCACTATGAACTTTATTTAATAACTAACACTAATTCATCTTATACATCAACATTCACTATATGTAACATTATATAGCATACATATCATATAAATCTTGCATATTATCTCATAGACACATTAACATTTAACAGTATATATACACATAGATCCGGTCTACAAACACATCATACACAATCAAATACTACTATCACACTTTATCACTTTTTATCACATTCCTATGACAAGAGTGGGGTACGGTGCGTGATCATGACTATCGCGCACAAAAATTAGAAAGATATGTGGTACACATTACTATTTGAAAAATCTAGAACGCCAGCCCCACTTCTCCCTCTATACTATTAGTGGAACTCGTCGCAGCTCGATAATAAAATCAACCAGGAGCTTCACGGGACCAAAGCGAGAGACCAATCAGTATGAGCTTATATGGTATTCCAGCGGTCAGTTGTTGAGGGGCGCGATCTCTATTTTTAGGGCACTAACTATTCTTTGGATTAGAATGCGGATTTCGCAAATCTCTAAACTCGTAAAACTAACATTACAGGTACATTTTTTAAGCTTTATTATCATTATTAATTTTTTTTTACATATATTAAATTTTTTTTAAGAATAGAGTCAAGCAGATTACATATAATAACTTAGCGAGATATCTGAATACTGAATTTACTTAGTATTTACTCCTACATATTGGTTATTTGTAGAGTTCTTATTAAAAAATATACCCGTAAGGACTGGTATTGGCAGATCAACCCTAGTAATAACTATGACGGTTACTCTAGACTATACTACGAGGAGGGGAAACAGTAAGGTGTGCTCGTAGGTATGATGAGCGGTTTAAAAGACTGGATTTGATCATACTGCGCGTGGGTTGTAGGTGGTTCGACGCATGTTGTGGTAGTCGAGAAACGTGTGTATAAGCTTTATTGGTGCTAGAATATTATTGAGTAGTATTAACTGTGCACATTTATGGTCATAGAAGACAGCTGAGATATAATGAGTGCAGTAAATAGTCGAGTAAATATGATGTGAGGAATATGGTCGTTTTTAGCTGAAGGGGTACTATTTAGGGGGATGAGTGTGCTTTTTGTTTGAGTGTTTACTGTGCTTTAACCTGTGATGTTTTGAGGCTGCTTTAAGGAGCATGTTTTTTTATTGGAGCTCTAAGTCGTTATAGTATCTTGTTCAGCGTTGGTTTAAACGTTCACTATAGGAGGAACATTTAGGATGGTGAAGCTTGCTAAAATATTGAGTTTAAATTCCAGGAGAAGTAGGAGGTGGTTATTTCTTTGTGGTATTAGTTATGTTTCTCTTTTCGTTATTCTCCGATTTTGATGTACCTGTCTTAACTAAGTTTCACTGCTGGGTAATACACAGGTAGTAGATGACTGATGTGATATCTGTAATATTATGTATTATTTAAACTCTTGCTTTAACTCATTTTTAATTAACGTATTTTAATATCATTAGTTTTTTGTTTTACGTCTTTAACTCATGTTTTACTGGCTTAATCATAATGTTTTTTATCTGTAAAGTCTAATTTTGCTACTATTATTCTTACTTAATAATCTCATTTATGTTCTTATTATTTTTAATATTGTTTTATACTTTTTTTATTTTTTAATATTATTATTTTTTTTTATTTTTTATTATTATTTTATATTTTATTATTATTTCTTTTATTTTTATTTATTTAAACTTAACTACTTGAACTTAAACCTTCATTCTCCATGTTTATTATTATTTAGAATACACATATAACACTACTCGCATATATAATTACACATACTATACTACAGCACCACTACACATAACAACATCACACACATATATATATATTATATCTATTTCATACTATATTATCTTAACTTATATAATCACACACACACTCTTTAACATTCAACACACACACATAAAGTATATTGCTAATAATTAAATGTACGTCTAAATAAATACTTCTATCACACAACACACAACATGAACATACACACACACACAAACACGTCACAGTATTTATGATTTGATTTTCGAGATTTTGAAATTCTTTGGGGTGTAATGGCAGACTCTCGGGCTACACTAACTTACCACTATACGTAAGTAGTTATTATGATGACTTCGGATTCTATGTCTTTTATTATAATTATCTGAATCGAATTTACTGTTTAATCCTACATTCCAACTATGATAATTATTATTAGTCATGAATAGTTAGCTATTCTTAAATCTTTTCTATTATATAAAATTAAATCCATATTACTATAGAACTAAAGAATTTTATTCTTATAATTGTGTGGTACGAAGTTATGTTGTTTGTAAGATTGGTTATAGTAATTATTTCAAGTATTTTTAGATAAAATTTTTGTTATCAAATGGCATATAATTGAAAATAGAATCATAATTTTACGTAACTTTATTTCGAATAGAAGTGCTAATATTCAGATTTTATATGGCAGCCTGATATGTGAACCTCTTCGCCTTCATAATACTGTACAAGTTTAGCGTCAAATTTTAAGTAATAATAAGTCATTTATTTTAGGCCCTCTCTGCTGGTTGCCTTTTAAACAAATATCATGATTTCGAGTGTTGTTTACGGGAGTTTGTGATTATTGATATCTAGTGTATTGCGCAGCTGCTGTCAATATGAACATGATTGTGGTGACTATTGAATATGAATTCCTTTACGAATCAGTGATTGGTGTTAATTTGTAAGGTAGAATTGATATCTATCTTTCTTGTATAGAAATTAATCGTTGAGCAGAAACTTTAAAAATTTATTCTGGTTCTCCTACTCTACAGTATAAATTCATTAATGCTTTGGCTGTTTCTTATCATCTTTAGTTTTTATATTATTTGTAATCCTTTTTATCTTTTATGTTTAAACATCCCTATAATCGTAAGACCATAGATCAACGAGATAAGATAGTATGTCACAATAACTTTAGCCTCTGCTAGCCTACAGTAATGATCGGTGATTTAATTGGAAACTTGTATTCCATCTTCGTCGATGTATATAAAGAAGTGTTTTCTGCTAATTAACTATCCTCGCCACGGCCTACTAATGTTAGAATCAATTCTTTTTATAGTGGTTTATACTCTGGTCTTCGATTTATCGCCTAATTCTCTCTTCCTTATGCTTCAATAGCTCACATTTTTCTGTAAATACGTTGACCTTTTTCTTTTCTCTGTGAAATATGTTCCTTTGTGTGTGTATACCTATATTCTTACGTTTTACTGGATAAGAGATTGGCGAATTTATTTTTATTGCCTAAGATTTTGGTGTCAAATATATTGTCTAAGAAAATATGGCTGGGTGCTAGATAGCAAATGTATATGCGACGTGTTCTAGGTATGAAAATTACATGGCTAATTTCCAGCTATTTATCGATTATTAGATATTTATTTGTCTTATATTTCTTTTTTATTTTCTTTTATATAATATCTATCCTTTCCTTAATATTGTAATCTTGTCTTGGTGTTCGATTTTCTCTTGGTCCTTTTCTTTCTTCTTCTTTTCTTTCTATTCTTTTTTATACCTATCTTTCTTTTATATTATTGATATATTTATATATCTCATTTTTCTATATATTCTATCTTCTATATCATTTATTCTATTTTTTTTTTCTATCTTATTAGAATCAATTCTTCATCTTCTCCTTCTTCCTCTACTTATCTATATCTCTATTATATATATACTTATACTCTCTCTACTCTCTCTCTCTCTCTCTCTCTCTCCTGATCTCATCTCTCTCTCTCTACTCTCTTTCATCTGTATCTCGTCTATCTTTTTACATCTACTGACTATCTATCTATTCTCCTATCTCTCTCTCTTCATCTCGCGTCTCTCTCTACATAGGGAAGGCGCGACTCGTGCTTCTCAAGTCATCGGTATATTATATCACTATACTACTATCTATAAATCTTTCTCTCATTCATCTAACTCTAATGTATCATCTATTACTCTTATATTATCTAATCTATTCTTACTCTTCAGATCTCTCTTATCTATTATCTCTTATCTATCTCTCTCATTATATATATCTTCTCTCACTACATCTTTAAATTCGTGTCTTTCTGGAATAATTCTTTTTACTTACATCTTACAAATCTCTTCCTTTTAATCTTTAAGTCAGTCTATTTCGACTATGGTTGGCCTGATAGTGGAAGTTGACTACACGTATTCCTTCACACTTGTACGAGAACAAATGAGTTTCTGCGATGGGTTTACTAGGTTTGCTGCGAATAGTTCCTCTAAACTTTGAGAAGCCGAGTTGAAAAGAATATTGTCTAGAGTTGACACGACTTTTTACTTTTCCATACTTGTCTCTCTCGCTCTCGTCCAAATTTCTCACTGTACACACCCCATGCCATCACTTCGTCATTGTCTTGGTAGTCGGATTCTTTAATCTGAAATGATAATACAGTTCTTATATCATGATTTGGGTTTCTAATATATGCTCTACGTTTTCTACTATTGAGGTAATATCTTCCTCTTAGATGACTTTAATCGGTTATATAATGTTTTAAAAAGTATACAAATCAGATACAATGGCGCTGCATGTGAGAGAATAAGTACTCTCCAAATGATTTGCACGGATAGGGTAATCGCGAATTTCTGGTATCGAGAGTTTTCAGGAAAATTATTTACTGAATACGATGATACGTCTGCATACTCTTTTTAACATATTTTCATATCTAAATGCTGTATTGTAGCAATGCTCGTTCTCGTACGATTATCAAGAAGATCATGCTCAATAGATATTCTTACTAAGATGGAACACTTTTTTAAAGTATTAATTCGATCGATATCTCGAGACTTCAGTCTTAATTCTTACATATCGAGTCTTTTCATAAGAAATATAAGACAATCCTTAGAAATGCTGAAGACACCATCGGTGATTCAGCAAAACTCAAGAGGTGTAAAATAAAAGATAATCAGCTCTGAATAAGGTCAAGCGATCTCAGTTCATCAGAAGTGCTAGAGCTGATGCTCATTACAATACTATTTGAACTTACTACATTGAATCAGTGGTACATTATTATGCTACTACAGGAATTTTCTATATCGAACATTACATTACTATATGAACTTTAAGGATTTAGACTGTGAAAAGATAAAAGAGTGATTTTATAAACAAGAAATACAGAAAAAAATACAATTCGATCCTGAGAGTAATTAACTCCTATATTCTCGTCTCTCTAAATTAGATAAAAAATCTCTACTACTTTCGAAATCATTTATGGGTATACAATAAACTGTATTCTGGCTTGACTATGATCTCCTCTCGGCTAGTCTCTTACTCCTTCAAGTTCTTAATTCATATATAAAAATGCAGTTGAAATTACCGAAAACTTATCTATCATTCGCATTCTCGTGTTACTCTCTGCGAGAGTGTAGCATCACTTTTTTATTTTAATCTCTCGTCCGTCTCTTCTCCTTCTCTTGGTTCTTACATTCTCTCGACTAATCATATCTGTCTTCATACTTTCTAACACGAGTTACATTACTCTATTTCGCAGCTTTATACAGATGACTCTTCATGAGGTAGGACGTTGCATCAATGATTTTAGACCAAATATTGAATAATCTCCATCTTGAACACGTCTATGGTCTCTATTGATGGTATCACATCCAGAACTTCTCGCAGATTTTATCTTAATCTCTATCTTATCATTAAACTCTCCTACACTCCGTCATTCTAATCATAAACGTGTGTAACTCATATAGTTTATATATAATCTCCTTACTACTATTCTCTCTATCTAGCTCTCTCTCTCTATTATTATACTATACTATTATTTTCTTCTTCTCTCCTTCTCTCTCTCTTCCTCTCCTTTCTATCTATCTATCTTATTATTAATACTCTTCATTATCTCTACCCTTTATTGTCTCTTCTCTTTCATCTCTCTATCTTCTTCTCTCTCTCTCTCTCTTAATATAATTATATTAATCTTATAGTAACTATTAAAATAGCTTGTTTATTGTTCACTATATTTTATCATTCATAATTACTATTACTCTCTCTCTCCTCTCTTTACTCTTATCTTTCGTTTACTAAACTCCCATCAGAAATAAACTCACATACATATTTAATTAATTAAACATAATATTCAAATAATATCTCTACTAAATTTTACAGTTGAAATAATTCAATTTTCAATATCTTTTTATCTAAAATTAACTAATTAATCAATAAAAATACTTATCTTAAAACGTAACATACCTCCATTTTCATCAAATTTCTTATCTTGATATGTTAAAGCTAGTACATCGCAGTTAAACCTAATTCCTCTTCCTAATCCTTCTTGTTTTGCTTTCACGTCATACACTATATGATCTTACATGTTTTATTGTCTTCAAGAAAAAGTTGTCAAAGTATTATATATTTCTTATTTAAATGTCTCTTTCCGTTATCAATTGTAGCTAAAATAAATGATTTCTCATTTTTACTACATGACCATTCCGTTTTCTTTCTTCTGACTTACCAATTATATCTAAATAAAAGATTAACAGTTAAAATAAACTCCTTTGTTCTCAAAAGAATAACTGATTGATTTATATATGACAGCGTAACTAAGACTTTTGAATTTTTTCGTTTATACTTTGAAATGATAATATAAATGTACTATTTAGATTCAAAACATAGAACATGTTAATAAAGTTATACGTATCTGTCATTACAAGAACTTATTTGATTGTTTAAACAGGGTCGGTCATGTGCACTGTGTGTTGTTCGTGTGTCGTCTGTGTGTGTGTTGCTGTGTGGTGTTCGTGTGTGTTCGTAGGTGTTAGGTTATGTTATGTATGTGTGTTAAGTGTGTGTGTCGTTCTGTGTGTGGTGTGTGACTGTGTGTGTGTGTGGGTTATGTTTGTGCGTGTGTGTATGTGTGTTCTAAAATAATAATAATCAAAAAGAATGAAGTAAATAACACTAAGTATATAATAAAAAAAAAAATTAAAATAATAAAATAATTAAAATAAATTTATTTTATAAAAAAATGCATAAAATCATAATTACATACAATTAATAAAGTATCAAATACCTTCAATTAAAACAATTATAACTCAAGTCAAAACATAATGAATCGTCATATATTCGATCTAGTTCTTTCAATAGCACGTCTTTATACACATATTGTACCTAACAGTCCTGTCTTCATAACCATTGATTTCATCATCATGCCCACGTTCAATCACATATTGAGTTAATACGCAGTAAATACCATGTAGTTACACTCAAGCAAGTCTCTCTACAACATTTATTCGAGTTTATCAAGCAGTAAATTGAGTTAACAGCCATGTTAAACATTCAGTTAAAAGATACCACTCGTAAAAGGTTTGAAACACTCGTATTTGCATTTGAACTTCCAATCCTACGTTTAAGGATAATACTTTCTATTCATTTTATGTGATCTTTACTGCTTCAAGGGATTGTAATATTAATAAGTACATGTGAGTTCTAAAGCCAGTAAAACATCATAAGACTCCTTTCATACAGCAGTAAAACAATGGGTAAATGCAGTAAACACATGGTAAAGCAAGTAAAAACAAATAAAAATCGACAGCTAAATCTCCTAGGTGTAGGCAACACCTCTATTGAATTATGGATTTCACTGCTTTTAAGTATAGTTCTAAGAATATAAACTATAGTGAGATTTTAAAACAGTAACCATTAAGTTGAATCGCTCAAACAATGATAGTTCTAAATCATTCAGACTGTCATATCTAGCCTTTAATCGCTATCCAGCTAGCAGTCTATCTTCTAAACTCAGCTCTTCTCTACCTAATTCTCTCCCTCCAAGTAATGTAGGATTTGGCATAGAATGTTAGTAGAATGTTTGCAGGCTGAATGGTGATATACGTAATTTCTTGGTCTGGTTATCTTATGTTTTCTTTTAAATAAATGTGTAATTGTCAGTAATAATACATAATTATTCATTCATGGAGAACTTTGGTTTTCTTTATTTTGCTCGCATTTATTTTAAAAATAATAAATATAAATAGTCATAAGAGTGTCATATATAAAGATTCTTTAAAGAAGTTACAGTTTTCAGGTTTCTGCGAAAATTGTTTTTAAATCAAAATTATGTTCAAGTCGGCTTCAAAACTTTATGGGTGGCTTACTTAGATGCACCCATGGATACTCAACGGGTTTTGGTCCGGTGTTATGAACGTGTGTATATCAGTCAAATGTAGTGTGAAGTGCCGATGTAGTGTAAGTGATAGTGAACGGTCTCTGTGTTAGTACGTTTGCTTCTACGGTTTCTGTGTCTCTGTCTCTTCTTCTCTGTCTATGTATGTCTGCTCTGCGCTCTTTCTGTTTGTTCGCGCGTTGTGTAATATAGTGTCAAATGAAGTGTCTATGGGTAAATACATTGCAAGTATAAGTGCATTGGTGAATGTGTGTATAAGTGTCATAGTGAAGTGTGTATAAGTGTCATAGTATGGGTAAATGCAAGTGTCATAGTGAATGTTTGTGTGTGTGTCGTATAAGTATATCTCGTATTCTTCCAGTGTGTGTGGTTAATTCAAGTTAAGTGTGATTTGTGTGTGGTGTCGGGTGTGTTGCTTGTTGTGTTATGTGTTCGCTTTGTCTCTGCTGTCATTGCTTCGTGTGTTGTGTCGTGTGCTCGTGTGTTCGTTCGTGTCGCGTGCTGGAAATAAGCTAGGTAGAACTCTCACATGGTGAGAGTGTCCTACCATGACCTCATGTAGACACGCATATCCCACTCTCTTCTTCTACCCCCCCAAAGGCTTATGCGCATTCCAGTTACTTTGCCATTGATCTGCTCTCATAAACAGATCGTGGGATTAGAGGAAGAGGCGGCATATAGGTCGCTTGCAGGTAAGTAGGAGTATACGGTTACTCGTGCATCAACTTTGGTTCTTCAACGCGTCATTTAGTTTAGGCTTTTAGCGAGCGACTACACTTGCTAGTTGTGACGAGGATTTTTTAGTTTGGTTTTCTTCCTATATCAGACTGTTCGGTATAGCCTTTAGGTTTAACGTGTTATACGTCAGGTTGGTTCAGAGGCTTTATGGTGGCTTTGAATGAAGAGGAAGTAATGGGGTCTACGGATAGGCAGTTAGAAGCCTAGATGCCTAACTTTTAGGATTAGGTTTCAATGCTTATAGTTGCTAGCTGTTTAGTAGAACTTCAGGTGTATTGCTTGTCTATAATAGAGTATGTGTTAGTTCGAGTATATCATTATGCCTCTCTTGAGGAGTTGAAAGGATTTAAATAAGCTTGCTATTAGAAGTGTTCTTCGGAAATTTCATTATGTTGCTGAGTTGCGCTAGTTTTGTGTTGATGAGCTTGTGTGAGAGAGGACCACATTTCGACTTGCGGTGGGGCGAAGGTCTTTTCCGTCCGACCCTTGTTCTCCTCCTCGTCTGGCCAAGCATTTTTTGAAGTGATTCAAATGTTTTTGTGTGTGGGTTTCCGTCGTACATACATCGCATGTCGTTGGGGGCGATTTAAGTTTTCTGTCACAATATAGACTTTATTTAATTTATTAAGTTTTAAACAGCTTTAGAAGCTTTATCGTTAGTCCTCATATACTTTTTATACTTTATAATCTTAAAGGTGGGAGGCATAGGATCAGGATTCACACCAATTATTATATTATTAAATACATTTTGAAAGAAAAAACACCGGTCTACTACTACGTGTCCAATAGCTCAGAACTTTCCAATAAAAATAAGGAATAACTTGGAGTATTTAGCAATATCGTAAACTCATCAGAAAAACAAATATTAGCTATAGAAAAGTCTAAAAATATGATATTTCTTTCTACTTCAATTACCAATTTTGAAGCCAACTTACTATCAAAGTCACTACTAAAATAAGATATATAGATATTGCTAGGAGAGGTGGCCTTGTTGAGAGTTTTATTTACTTTAGTCTTTACTCTTATTAGATCTATTTTTGTTATTAATGAAAACATTGGATGTTAAATGTCATATACCTCATTTACTTGTATTCTTTTCATATATACTTTGACATAATATTTATACACAGACGTATAAAATATATCTTTCTTTGAAACACACAATTTTTTAAAGTATCTACTGTATTTTATATTATTACTTATATAATATTTATACTTTTACGTGAATTTTATCTTTTTCCCTTTTACGTGAATTATTTTCTTATATAAGAAGATAATACATATCTTTACTTTCTAAGAATGAATTGCACAAGTTATCTTTCATATTCTTAGAAAGAATCACTAATCATCATTCTTTTACTTTTAAGAAGAATTACATTATCTTATTTACTTTCTATGAAGAATCATACTAATATCTTTATTTCTAATAAAGAATTCAACTATTAATTTATTTATATCATTTATCTTAGAAGAATTATTCCATTAATCATTCTTTTTATCTTTAGAAGGAATCGACATTAGTCTTATTTCCTAAAAGAGCTTCTAAAGAAATTGTGCTGTTGTGAGGTGCCTTCCTACTCCCCTCAGCTCCCCCACTTAATTTTATGTACTGGATTTGTGTTGGGGCGTATGTGTTCAGTCTGGTTTGTGGATATGAGAAGTTGATCAATTCAGATTTTTATAGATTTGGAGTAGCGGGGTAATATTACGGGATTTTCGCGGTATAACACTATGCTCAATTACCTATATTAGGATAAGTATTCATTAAGGGTTTTTCATAACATTGTTATTCAACTTTACTGCCTACTATTATAGTTCATTATTATACTTACACTTATTCATCTGAATACTCAACTAATACGGGCTTCACTCATTATCTACTCATTATTTCTACGGTAGTAATAGAGTTATCTTAATTATATACACATTCTCCTTCCTGGCTTAATTAGTCTTACTCTGTACCCATTAGTTTTATGAGTTCTACTACAATGAACATAATCCTCTCTTCGGGAGCGCCGTGGCAATACCTCTTTCCATAAGTCTGCATACTTATTTCTTCCAACCTATTTGGACATATACATTTTTTTATGTAAATCTTGCCGTATTCTCTTGCTAAATGATTTGGAACCAATTTACCATTTTCTCATGTTTAAATGCAATAGGTTTCTTAGTCTATGTTAAGTTGATCGCTAAAATATTTTTTATTTTGAGCATATTATCTATATGTTCCTGATTTGATCAAAGCAGTGCCCTCTATCAGTTCATTTCATTGTGTCCATCTCTTATGTTTCTTGTCCTATTTAGACGTTATTATATAGTACGCTATCACCTAGCATTACAACTAAAGAAATATATAAACCATTATCAGTACTATTTGTTATTCTTAATTATTACATATTCTATTATATATATATCTATATATTATATATATATATATATATATTATTAATAATATAATATTATACACGTATATAAACAGATTTTGTTATAAAAATACATCTCTTCATTGTAGAGGGGGAGGCTCAAATATTCTAATGTCAGAGAAGGTATGCTAGTTTAAGCTATTAATTATAAAGATATTAATATATATATATGTTATAAATGATTGTCAATGTATATTATTTTATATAAAAATAATACTATTCAAAATTAAACTATAATTTAAAAATCATTTTATCATTCTATTGAAAATTGCATGATGCAGGAATATTATTTTATTATATTAATTGTAATGGGAATAGGAAAGTTTTAGAATTTCAAACTTAAAATGTTCACGGGCTGGTAATATATCCTGATTTTCAGAGCGGTTACCAATTAGCATTATATATATATATATATTATATATATATATATATTATATATATATATATAACTTATATAATTATATATTATATATCTATATATATATTAATACTATATATTATATATATATATATAATAGTCATAATATAACTATGGCAACTTGTACTTAATATATATTATTTTATTTTTATAGCTATCAGTAATGGAAATCATCAAACTTGGAATCGTTTTAACCAAGTAATTATGATTAGTTATTGGCGCCTCCCCTGTGAGAAACCATCAGATCTATATTATACTCTCCCGGTTAATATTCCCAATAAAGTAATGTTCTGTATTAGTTATTTAAAGAACGTATTAAATTACTAATTTGGTATAGAAGTTGGAAAATATTCGAACCCGTTCTTTCAAAGCTGTTTCGACGTAATGTGATTATTCGCCGGGTTAAACTTACGCGAGGTCCCAGTCGTTGGTATTTCGTCTTGTGTTTGTTCGATATAGAGGAGTGAGGGGTTGCTTTTGTAAAATACCTGAAGTCGTCTCTTTGCTTTTGTGAGGTAACGGTCAGCTTATTGGTTGTGGTTTTGGGTTCTTCATCGTTCATCCTAAGCTTATTTAGAAAGCCCTTCGCATTCCCCAGTCGGCTGGAAGAGGAAGTGGGTTCCTTGTGATCTAGCATTGTACGATAAATTAGTTTCGACTCTCGGACGTTGTGGCCACTTCTCAATGCGGATTGTTTCGCGCTGGGGTCCCCTTCAATGAGATTATAGTATTTCTCTTCTTACAATGATTTACCAAGCCCAGAATAATTCCTTTCGTTTCCTTTGCCTATTGACATACTATAAATAGCGTAATTATGTTCTATTTGGTGATATATTTCCAATTATATCATATATATACTATATATGTCGTAACTTTTATATTATAGTATCATAATTAATCTTAATACAAAATCCTAAAAACATAATTACTATAATATATTAATAATAATATAGTAAAGACTACTAGTATGAGGTACTAGTATAGTTATATACTATCTGAGTGGTGGACGAGGTTATTTCGGTAATAGTGGATTGAATTCTGTGGGCTGGTCTCAGGAGAATCAATGAAAATATTGTGGTAAAAGTAACCCTCTTAGGATTGGGCCAGTATGTCGACTCTAGGCCGTATGCGGCTCTTTTGGGAGGCTTTCGAAATTTTGACATTTCCACTGTTACTTGCTTTGCGAGGCAGAATTCGAGACAATGACGACACAAACCTGATATCGTTGTTTTTCGCTTGCGGAAGATTGAACGAACGGAGAGCGTATGAACGACTAGCGGGGCGCGTGCCAACTCAGCGCATTTGCGGGAATTGCGTATGGCGTTTCGGCGAGCCTCTGGCGTGATCAAACTTGCGCATGATTGCCAACTCTTGTCACCTCGGCCGACTTGCGGAATTTTGTAAAAAACGCGACGAGTGGCCGAAGACGATGAAGTTTGGCCGGTCACTTTCATCCCCCGAGAAAGATGACGATTGTAAATTATATTGAACGATGATAATTATACACAGTACGTATTTATTAAATACAAATATGTGCGGACGCATAGTCAACAAGGTTTAAAAAAAAAAAAAAAAAAAAAAGGTCATGAAAGAGACCACTGATACATAAGTAAAATGGTAGTGTACACTTCTAACTTAAAAAATAACTAACGTATTGAAAAAAAAGAGGGAGGGCATCCATCCCCTTTGGGGTTACCCCTATGAGGGTGGGAACCATTACATAAAAATCAACCCTAGGAAGGTACTGTATAGAATCTGGGTATCCAAAACGTAACCTTTCTCGTATTTGTTTTTTATGGTTTCTTTCAATTAAGTTGTCTTCTCCATGAACCTATCATGATGATCAAAAATATTTCATTACTTAGGATTCTTAGTATCATTGACTCTTTATTTATTATCTGATCGATTCTAGTAACCATTTTTTCGTTGCTCAGTGTACTCGTTATGATTCTGAGAACTCCACGGTCTCCGCAAATCCGTGCGGCCGGGGTGGTGGAGTTCCTCTGGGGCTCCACTCCTTTACTTATAACTATATTAATTATATATATTATAATATATATAATTACTAATTATATATTTATATCTAATTATATTTTATACTATAATTATATTAATAATTTATTAATGATAATATATATATTCGATATAGTATAGATGAGGTTTAGGAATAGATCGAGACGCGCGAGCAGTAGTATCAGTATGTATATAGCGTAAGGTAATAAATATATATATATAGATTATATAGTATACTATAAGTATATTCTTAACCGCATGTAGATATTATTACCTATATATATAAAATTATAACTTAGAGGTACACACTAACTATATAGATGCAACATTCGAAATAGTAGTATTAATAATGTACCATGATATCTACGTAAAGTATCAATCCCATGTATAATAATACGTAGTATTAGTATGTTATATATAGTTCTATATAATATTAGCTTACATAAATATATTATATATCAACTATACACACGGAACGGAGGTCGGATAAAAAAAAAATTTTTATCTGCATAGTAGCCCTCTCCTAAAATTTGGATACGATTTCACTAAGTCCCCTAAAATGGGGGAAGGGTGAATAAAATGTGGAGGGATTTTGAGAGAATTTTTAGCGGGATTTGGTAGGGTGTACGATATCGAGAATGTGTACGGGGTTATCGTATCACTCTCAATGAGGAGTGTTTGACTCCAGTTAGCAAGGGCGCAGAGTTCCCTGTTGATTAATCTTATTGTAATTTATGTAATTATTTAATAAATAGTGAGGAAAATATTGTAAATTATTTAATGAATTATGGAAAGGAAATAAGATTTTAAATGATATTTTTTTTTTCTTGAATAATAAAGCAGATTTTCTAGAGAATATATTTCGAACGAAATTTATCGGATAGACACCCATAAGTTTTGGAAAATGCTTGACATCAAATTGGATCAGGGCAAGAAGAATAACGTCACGTGTATAAAAAGTTATGAGTGCCTTTGACAATAGTTTTTTCGTGCTGGGCTTCAAGAAGTAAGAGAATTTAATAAGGAATTTGGTGTTCTATGGATGATAACGTGATGCAAATTAAACAATATTATTAAACACGGATTTAAAGCCCAGGTTGCTGCTTCTACAAGATTTGCTCTGAGTGCAGTAACAGAAATTGTTTGAGGTCAATTGAATTAATGATCGTGAAATAGGTGCAGCCGGACAGTGTTGGGAGAAACTATATCTTAGTTGTTTGTCCATGTGATGCCCCATGATATTCTTTTGGAGTATAGAAGTTGAATTTTCAGGAATTATAGATGGGACGTCGGCAACATATAAGCATGTTGTGGCGATGGTGCGTCACTTTGGTACATTTGATAAACAAGAATCATAGAAAGTTTGATCGGTTACATTGATTGAAAATTGGATAATTTACTGCCCAGGAACAAGCAAAGATGAGTAGTAAGGTCATAAGCATAGCACTGATCTCTATTTTTTCAGAATTGAAGTTTTTGTTTGCGATCAACATACCCTAAATCGATGATAGGGATTTGAATCCTTTAAGTTTTTTTCTCTTTTTTCAAATAATTTTTGTTTTTTTGCAATTTTTTTATATGATGTTCGAGCTTTTTTTTTTTAGTAATGAAGTGACATAACGTGATATTACAGAAAAGAAGCTTCTGAATAAGGTAAACTAGAAGAAAGGAAAATATAAAAATTTGATTGTGTTAAATATGTAACAATATACAGCAAGCAGAAAAATATTTTGAAGCAAAGTGAAAATTCAACGAGAGAACTTACATAATTGAAAGACGCTCATAAGCAGCAATGTGTTCTTCACATAGATATCCGAATTGGAGAACTGCTGTAGAGTAGCAATCTACAAAATTGATTCATTCTTCTTCTCTCTTATTAGGTGAGTATTAACTGAAGATAGTTGAATGAAGCGTTAATAGGGTGTTTATCACAAAGGAGGTGATGTTGTGAGTGTTAGGGGATTTGGCGAGAGAGATGTGGTGAAAATGACTAACAATAGATAGGCAGAGGACGATACTGCGAATAATATATGGATGACATATCCATCAGCCGACGTTAAATGTTCCAGAGTTCAGGGCACTGTGCCACTCCAGGCTATGCATTTAATTCTCCTTGCCACCGATTGCGCCAATTGGGCGATTTTCATGTTCAAACAAGTTTTCCTTTATTTCTGATAGTAACATTTATTGAATAAAACATAATAATATGAGTTTGGTTACGTTAAGTAAGTATTAATCGACGACACCTGATTCACTATTAAAAATTATCCGATTCTCAATATCGATATTTTATAATGCTATGAATTTTAATATATATTTTTTTTCAAGTTTCAACGCGGAAGCAGAGCGCATGTGGTGACTCCGCAATCTTTAGTGTTCTGTTTCTTGTAGGTGATTAAGCTATAAGTGCCGGCACGACTCGTGTTAGAGCGGATTGATAGAAGAGACGTTGCAAAAAAAAAATAGTGTTAGTGTTGTAGTAGTGAGAGAACTGAGGGGCTATGACGACACGTCAAAAAAAAGAATAAATATGAATATGTGTGGGGAACGGGTTATTTTTAGAGCAGCATTTGTCTCGCAAATAAAAAAAAACGCTGTCCAAAAATAGAATTTTCGGAGAGTATTCGTCACGAAAAAAGTAGAGAGGAGACACACAAGCGCGTATGGCTGAAAATGAGTTCGCGACGTATTTGAATGCACGTCAGCAGACAGACACTACAAAAAAAAGATAAATTAGCGGATTCAAATTCTTTCTTCACTTTTTAAATAGACTAGTTTAAGAATTTTATAAACTTTGTTTGGATAACAGTACATTTACTAATTTACACTATAACGTGTATCCGTTAGGAAACAAACACAGCACACACACACACATATATTATATTATATATATAAGTTATAATATTAGCCTATATATATAGGCCCTTATTATTATACTAAATTATAATATATAATAGTGTTTATATAATATTATATAAATAATAATATAAGTCCATAATATAAGAATATGGTTACTAAAATCGTTAATAGACAAATATATATGAGACCGGAACTGGTAATGTTGGTCAGATTATTGAGTCTATAAAAGTGCTAGATAGAGTAAATTGTTAATGGTAGTACATAAAACAATTGGTGGGTTCGGTGTCAAAATTAGCAAATTGATGTTAGAGGCGAAGAGAGGCAGAGGCTCTTTACAATTTGCCCTACATTGCTAATCTAATAAAATACTAACAAATTGATATACAAAATTTAGGTACTTACAGTTGCGGTAGGCCGGGAATTGTTTTAGCTTATAAAAAAATTGGGTTAGATAGTATGCGTAGCAGAAATCTTTATCCCTAGTATAACTTGGCTTATATAAAGGTATAGATGATATTAATAACGTATGACTAGCAAGAGATTACGCATAATATATCTCTGCAACCATATGATAGGATACGTTTTAGTATATAATAGATAAAAAATAGTATAAGAATAGCTATTCCATATAGTGCTATAATTATATATAAAATATGATAGTTATATAGCGATAGGAATGGTTAATTAAATTATCATTTAGCGAAATGGGACTTCATACATCTGATTGAAGAAGAATAGAGCAGATGCGAAAGGGGCATCATACGACAAATTTGATAGGTTAATTCAGGGTATATTATTGATATTAATTATTTGGTAATAAAAATTTTATTAAGAACAAAATGTTTTTATTTATCCTTGTTTTCCTTAAAAATAAAAAGTTTTTATATTAGATTCCTAAAATAAAACATAAATAATAAAACTTAAAAAAAAATTAATTTCATGTAATATGTATTGGAGCGTGTTAAAAGATTTTCTACGTTTTTAGCTGAACACGAGGTCATACCTTTTAAATTGTGTGAAAAATAGCATTATCAATGGCGATGGTTCTTACATTTTTTGTTAAATTTTACATAATCTTTTAATATGTATTATATATAATATATTTTCACTTGCCAATTTTCCCAAAAAAATAAGAGATTTTATCGTAACTTTATCGAATTTGCAGAAGATGATCGTTTCTATACTTTGATAAGTCGTGATAGCTACTAACAGCAGAATAAGCACTGTAATAGCAGTCGCACTCTGAGTAATAAATATATCATGTTAATTATATTCAAGTATATATATATATATCATTATACTATATATATACATATATATATATTATATAACTGCAGATATAATAATACTATATATTATATAATATAGTTATATATATATGTAGGATATATATATTATATATAATAATATAATGCTATATATAAGTATATAATATATATAATATATATATATAGTATAGTATATAATTATACTTTAGCCATATATACTATTATTACCAAGTATAAATCTATACTTTGAGCTATAGATATATAATTATACGATACACATTGAGCGAAAGAATCCAAATGATCCCAAGACCAAATAAATCAGTCAATGTCAATCCAGATACGGTTCCCCCAGCGTTCAGATCCATACCATTGTCAGTAATTTTATTATTAGTAATGATAGTCGTGAACATAACACCGTCATATTTCATAAGTATAAAAAGTTAACAATGGATGCTGAACAAGATTTCGTCACGTTACCCGGGCTGGTTGAAGTAAACAATGGCTTTTATTTGTTTTTAAAAGGAATGTTTTTCTACCTCTGGTATACTATATTTATACAAAATATAAATATAATAGATATATATATAATGCTATATAATATATTTGAGCATTTATATATATATAATAATCTATATAAAATATATACTTAGTTAATAAATAAGTTTATGTATAAAGTATAATAATAACGTAAAGTACTATACGTACTATATATATATTTATTCTTAAGGTTCTTACTAAGTAAAGAACTATTATTGATATATAGATCTTGTAAACTTGAAAATAGCGAAGTCCGTAATTAAGACTAGAAACATTTAATAATTATTTATGATGTTAACGGTTTTAATAAAATGTGTTCTTACAAGTTTTAATTTAAAGACACAAGAAGATCCTGTTACACGCAATTGAAAAGAGAATAAAGAGAAATATCTCCATTGGACGATGATAAATGCTTTTTACAAGCTTTGCCTAATTCAGCCAAGCAAATTTCTAAGAAAATTATTGTTCCGTTTTCAATTTCATCACAAAATTATTCTTCGCTTTCGGTTTTCACCCTTTCTTTGTCTAAAAATTTATTATATATGTAAATATTGTATTTATAATATTAGAATACGCTTTCGAGAATGCTTTTAATATTGCCTGACGACTTGAGTCTCGAAAAGACTACAAGGAAAATAAATTAACGCTGCAAAGAACTAAGCTAGTTCTCCTTTGCATAAAAACCTATGCGTGGCTGAGGTATCTGTCATGCCATAGGCGGTCCTTATTCCTATTGAATAGAGCACTCTTTCATAGGTTTAAGTCGCGTATCTTTTCAACTAATCGTTTGGTCAAGTGGTAACAGGCTTGGCATACCGTTCGCGAGGGCCCAGGCTCTAACCCTGGTAAGTGAAGAATCACTTAAGGAGTTATTTTATCTATTCAAATTGAACTGCGGTTAATTGAAGTATTTACATATATATATATATATATATATATATATATATATATTATATATATATATATATTATTATATTATTATGGTTATATATATATATATATTATATATATTATATATATTTCTATATATTATATATATATATATATATATATTATATATATATATATATATTGTTATATATATATATATATATTATTATGCTTATATATATATATATTATATATATATGTATATATATGTTATATTATATATTTTTATATATTTATATATATATTATTATATATATACATATTATATATATATATACATATATGTTATATATATATATATTATTATATATATATATTATTAAAAATATTATACATATATATATATATATATAAATATAGCAAAATATAAATATATATATATATATATATATTACATACATATTATTATTATTATTATTATTATTATTATTATTATTATATATATTATTATTATTATTATTATTATTATTATTATTATTATTATATTACATATTATTATTATATTATACATATATAATTTAAATAAGCGATAAACATATATATATAAATTATAAATACATATTATATTATATTATTATATTATTATTATATTACATATATATTATTATATATTATTATTATTATATATACATATATATATATATATATATATATATATATTATATATATATATTATATATTATTATATAAATACATATATATATATAACATATATATTATTATTATATATATATATACATACATATACATACATATACATATGATATATATATACATACATATATACTTTGCTATATTATATATATATATTATTATTATATTATTATTTTTATATTTTTAACTATATACATATTAAATTTTTATTTCTCCTTCTATATATTACATTTATATAAACGGAAACAAAAATATAAATATAAATTATATATATTATTATTTTATATATATTATTATTATATTATTATTATTATTATTATATATTATTATATATATTATTATTATTATATATTATATTATAAATATATATATATATATTATTATTATTATTATTATATATATATTAGTATATTATTATATTATTATTATTATATATTATATATATTATTATTATATTATATTATATATATATTATTACATTATATATATTACATAAATATAAACATAAATTATAATAATAATCTATTATTATGGTTATTATTAATATTATTATTATACATATTATATATATATATATATAGTTATAAATATATATATATATATATATATATATATATATATATATATATATATATATATATATATATATATATATATATATATATGTATATATATATACATATATATATATATATATATATATATATATATATATATATATATATATATATATATATATATATATATATATATATATATATATATATATATATGCAGTAAATCAGATAAGGAAATTGTGGCAAATGGAGGATACAGAAAGCTTCCTCTTTATAATATTTTCAAACATATATAATCAATTATTATAAAAATATCAGTCATTTTCCTTCAAAATAATTATAAATGATTTATAAAAAAACTTTTGTTATATATATGTATTTATATATATATATATTATATATATATATATATATATATATATATATATATATTATTATTATATAAGATATATATATATTATTATATATATTATTATATATATATATATATATATATATATACATATATATATATATGTTACATATATATATATATATATATATATATATATATATATATATATGTATATATATATATATATATATATATATATATATATATATATATATATATATCACGATTGTTACAAAACTATGGTCGTAAATCTTTGTCTAAAATTAGTAAGTACAATTGAACCAATGGCTCCAGAAAATTTATCTGGCCCTTTGGTAGTTCTATCAATTTTCATAAAAATATTAGGTATTTTCCTTCAAAAAATATTTGTGATTATTGAAAAATTTTTTTGTAATATCCGAAGTCATATTTATTTTACATTATGCCAACAAATAGTACACTCACACACAGAGGATGGTCTGAAAATAATCATCCTATTGAATTACTATGATTTATTTGCATCTATGCTGATGTTATTAACCAATGAAAATAATTTAATCTTATTGCTAAATTTTACTCTTAAACGATCAGCCATTGAAGTCCGTG
Organism: Trachelipus rathkii; assembly: GCA_015478945.1. Taxonomy (NCBI): domain Eukaryota; kingdom Metazoa; phylum Arthropoda; class Malacostraca; order Isopoda; family Trachelipodidae; genus Trachelipus; species Trachelipus rathkii. The sequence continues at coordinate 30,471 of JABUQX010051117.1, forward strand.
TTATTTACATATAAAGCAGGTAAACATGCAGACAGGGTGCTTGCTACCAATAGTTGAAGTATTTGTTATTTACATCTTTTGAAGTTTATATATATATATAAATATATATATATATATATATATATATATATATATATATATATATATATATATATATATATATATATATATATATATATATATATATATATATATATATATATATATATATATTATATCGTTTTCCCCATATTCCTGCGATATGCATGGTGAGGCTGTAACTCGGTTTATCTGCTATTTGTGTAACCCTTCACAGGAAGAAAAATTTTCACAGGTGAGAAATTTCATACCCCTTGCAACTCACTGGATTAAAAACTTTCGATCTTGAGCTTTGAAAATTCACTTCTTCGCAGTAGAAATAATGTAAGTTTTGAAATTTAGGAAAAAAATGTAGCAAGTCCGAGTTATCATTGCCTCCTATTTTGAGACGAAAATATATCTAGGAATCTTCCCAAGATCCGCACGACTTTCAGAGAGGGAACTGATGATCACTCTTATATTTAAACATTTATAGTTTGAATTTATTAAAATCTTGTTATTTTTGAAATGTTAACAATTTAAAAAAAAAAAAACTTTTGAATTGTCTTGATCTGTCTGGGCAACGCTCTTTCTCTTCATTCTAAGAAAAATAACGCTTTATGTCATGTTTTTTTTTTTTTTTTGACCTCCAATCACACACACACACACACACACACACACACACACACACACACACACACATATATATATATATATATATATATACATGTTGAAGATAGATATTATATATAAATTTTTATTATACATATTATTAAGTTATATTATATTATATATATATTATTATTATATATATATATATATATATATTAATATATACATATATATATTATTATTATATTATATATATATATATTATACATATTATATATATATATATATTATATATATATATATATATTATATTATATATATACATATATACATTAGTTATTATATATATATATATATATATAATATATACGTGATTAGCATTTTTTCACGAAACTAATAAATCTATTAATTATATATTCAATTCAGCTATTATTTTAATAGCGCTATAAA
>JABUQX010051118.1:0-2500 GCA_015478945.1 Trachelipus rathkii
CACCAAAGAGAGAGATAAATCGTTAGTGAGATATCAGGGTCAAAATATTGGTTCGGGCTGAAGACCAAATCCCCCCCCCTCTAAAAATTAACATGAAATTCGTAATTTTTAGTCGATTTTTATCATATAAATACCAAATTGTAGCTTTTTTTTACTTCTAAAAACGTTCATTTTCGCGAGTGTTTTTTGTTCTGTTGTAGGGTCATTCTTTCACAATTATGATTTTTTTTTCAAACATTTTTATGCCGATGACATTTTTAACAAATTTTTTTTTTCGAAAATATAGTTCAACCTTGAAATTGCAATAGATGGGTCCATAATACCTACAAAAATGCACGGAAGTAGTTTGATTTTTTGAAATTCTGCTCAGCAATGTCCATATTAAAAACCTACTTCTTTTGGTTTTTAAAATGAAAAATTCCGATAATTTTTTTTTTTGCTCGTGGAAGTGGAATGAAAATTCAGAGCATTATTAGTCAAATCACTAAAGTTCTCTACAAATTACTTTTAGATTAAATTTCTTTGTATATTGGCATAGTTTTGGGATTTGTTCCTGGGAAACGCAAATGTTTCCCCAAAAAAATGTTTTTAATTTTTTTTTTTAATTTTTTCTTTCGTCTACAAAAAATTATCTAAGCAAAAAGATGTATCTTGTCCCCTTATAGCAGAGCCCTGAAAATTTTATGGTTGATCCACAAGAGAAAAAAAAATATATCAATTCATGTTTCCAAAAAATTATTTGGAAAAGAAAAATATTGATATATATTTTTTTCTACTTGTTCGATCAACTTCAAATTTTCAGGGCTTGTATAACAGGGCAAGATACATCTTTTTACTTAGATAATTTTTTTTGCATTTCTCTACTCAAAAAAAATATTTTTTAAAATTTCCAAAACAATGTTTTTTGGAAAATTTGTTCCAGGAATAAATCCAAAACTACTGCATATACAAAGAAATTATCTAAGTTAAAAATGTGCATCTCCCTTGACTTACATATGCTCTGAAAATTTCATCCACTCCGCCGTAAGAGCGAAAAAAATTATCGCAATTTTTCATTTTAAAAACCAATAAAAAGTGGATTTTGAATTTGGACATTGCTCACCAGAATTTCAAAAAATTCAAAAAACCTACTTCGTGCGCATTTATAGGATCCTGTTAATATATAAAACACTGTGATACCTGTCAGTTCAACAAAATAAAGATGTAGGAGTAGAAGCTAAAAATGTGAAAAACATAGGTTTTGAAAAAATGAAAATTCTGAAAATTCTGAAAGAATGACTACAGACACAGAAAAACACTCAAAAACGACGTTTTAAAGGTAAAAAGAAGTAAAAAAAGGCTACAGTTTGGTATTTATTTGATCAAAACCGACTGAAAATTACGAATTTTATGTCCATTTTTTTAGGGGTGGGGGGAAATTGGGCTCAGCCCGAGCCAAATATTGGACCCTGCCCTGAAGCGACATTTCAGTCCTTTTAAGGAATAGAGATGAAACCACATTCATATATTTGTAAATGATTGTGATGAAGTGGCATTTCAGATATTTTTAAATGAACTGATGTGAAGCGACAATTCTTATCTTTTTAAATGAGCTGCGTGGTCAAGTGACATTTCATATATTTATAAAGGAATTGTAGTGAAAGGACATTTTATGTCTTTCTTGATGAATTATTATGAAACAATATTTGATTTTTTTTATTGATATAATGTAATCTAGTGACATTTCAGATCTTTATAAACGAATAGAGGTGAAGAGACATTTTATATATTATTAGTAAATGAATCGAGATGAAGCGACATTTCATACCTTTATAAATGAAATGCGGTAAAGCGAAATTTATGTCTTTATAAATGAACTGCGCCGAAACGACATTTCCTGTCTTTATTAATGAACTGTGGTGAAGCTACATTTCATATCCTAATAAATAAAATGTGGTGAAACGACATTTCATGTTTATAAATAAACTGTGGTGAAGCGACATTTCATGTCCTTATAAATAAAATGTGGTGAAACGACATTTCATGTTTATAAATAAACTGTGGTAAAGCGATATTTCATTTCCTTATAAATGAACTGGGATGAGATAATATTTCATGTCTTTATACATGAAATGGTATGAAGCGACATTTCATTATCTTTGATAATGAATTGTGAAAATGAAAATGAATTAAAGTAAAGCGACATTTCATGTCATTATAAATGAACCGTGTTGATGTGACATTTCATGTCTTTATAAATGATCCGTGGTGAAGCAACATTTTATATCTTTATGAAAATCTAATTTGTATCCTTTGAAAGAATTTTATACCTTTGAAGTTCGTTTAGTGGGTACCTAATTCCCTATGTAAAACAGAGAAAATTTACTTAAATTATTGAACTTGCATAACCTTAGACCCGTTGTGTATTAATTAATTTTATATAAGCCTCAAACTTTGCTCATTGTGGTTCGGATTATCAGAAATTTCCAAAAAGATTAATTTTTTTTTTTAAATTTGAGGT
>JABUQX010051118.1:7500-10000 GCA_015478945.1 Trachelipus rathkii
ATGTATAAGCGACCTACCCTGGACGTTGGTACAGTGGATCGTACTTAAAGACAACAGCAGCGAATGCAGGATGTGGGTTCGGAGAATCTTACTTCTGGGTTGTGGTGTTTAGGTATGCTGAGTAACTTGTATGTATTGTTTTATTAAGCAAATAAAGGGTAGTGGGGTGGTTGGGAGTGATCTTTAGATGCGTGAGTAGTGTGAGAATGGGGCATAGTTTTTATATATTGGCAGGTGAGCTAAGTAAAGAAAGATGAATAGAGGTATTTTGGAGTTAGGTTACGTTATGTTAAGTTTAGGTTAGGTAGTTAGGTTAGGTTAGGGTTAGGTTGAGAGTTAGGTTAGGTTAGGTTAGGTTAGGTTAGGTGTTAGGTTTAGGTAGGTTAGATTAGATTAGATTAGATTAGAAATAGCATAGATTAGATTAGATTAGATTAGATTAGATTAGAATGCTAGGGATTTTGAATCTATCGAGGCCCCTTGTCACTGCGACCCAGGTGGATCTTTTGTGACATGCCCTTATCTATTAGAATTCCTGATTCAACCCGAGTTTCCGCAGGAACCTCAGGATTGTTCTAAGAGATGAGATTTTGATGTCGTAAGGCTTCAGTGTGTCCTTCTGTCAACACCAATATCTTTCCCAGCTTAGAGCTTCGCAATTGCATAGAATGTGTTCTGCCGTTTCTACTGCTTCATGTCAGTAGCGGCATGAGTCACATTCGACTTTTCCCATTTTTTTAAGGTGATATCTGACTGGTCCATGTCCAGTTAGAAATCAGGTCAAAAGTCTAATTTCGGATCTGCTCAAAGAAAGCATTTCTTTCACTTTTCTCGGAGAGGGATCAATCAGGCTTTTTGCTTGTCTAAGACTAGGGATATTTGTCCAGTGTATGTTCATGAATCTGTGTTCCCACTGTGTCAGAAATTCTTTTGTGTGGTCTTTGGAAAGTCCGCAGAAATATTCCGGGCCAATAAAAGTGGTCTTGGCTCCTTTCTTAACGAGGCTATCTGCCTCTTCATTGTCTGGTATGCCTTGGTGCCCTGGCACCCACATCAGAGTAACTCTGTTATATTGAGCCAGTTGCTGTAGAATACATTGTCATTCCCAAACCAATTTAGAATCGTAGCTGCAAGAGTTTAAAGCTCCAATAACTGCTTGGCTATCGGTCGCCACAGCGATCCTTGCTCCTCGCATCTCCCTACCTAGGTTTATTCGTTCACACGCTATTATGGCATAAACCTCTGCTTAAAAGATGGTGGGAGAAGTATCCAGGGACATACTTCGTTTGCAATCGGGTCCAACCAAGCCCGCGCCAACCCCACCATCCATCACCGAACCATCAGTGTACCATATGATGGTTCCTGATTCAAGTTTTGGGCCTCCATTTTTCCATGTTAGTCGATTTGTAAGAAGATTTTTGTACTTCTTTCCAAAGCTTTTTTGTTTCATCATTAGAACAGAGATTATAGTGACCATCTGTGACTTTGGTACATCTTATAATATACGAAGGTGTCCTAGTCCAGCTCTTCGTTTAAATTGGCCAAGGAGAGTCAGTCTGATTGCACATGACATGGCCTCCCTCTTAATATGCAGATGCAGTGGGAGGAGGCCTAGCAGTGCTTCCATGGCTGCAGTAGGGTAAGTATGCTTTGCCCCTGTGGTCGCTAGGCATGCAAGCCTTTGTAATCCTAGTAATTTATTTTGTGCAGTTCTTTGCTCCACCTTTGGCCACCAAATGAGTCAGACATATGTAATTATAGGTGATTATAGTTCTGACTACAGTTAGATAGATCCAATTTGTCATTTTTAGTTTCAGCCCCCATGTTATGCCAAACATTTCCTGGTATGTCCTTAGGGCCATCATTCCTTTATTCATAATTCGTTTTTAGGTGTGAGTTCCACGTAAGTTTTTGATCTAGAATATCTTCCCAGATATTTGACTTCAGTGGAGGGGGTTAATTATTCCACCAATCTTGGAAGCTACGTAATTCAGCTTTCTCTTCTTGGTGAAAGACACTATAACTGTTTTTCTCGGATTGATGTTCAGTTCTCTGTCTAAATACCAATTATAAGCAAGAATTAGGGCATGTTGCATGAGCTCCCTTAGAACCTCTGTGTGTTTGCCTTTAATGATAATTACAAGGTCGTCGGACTATCCTTGCACCTCAAAACCTGATTCGCTATATATGATATATATATATATATATATATATATATATATATATATATATATATATATATATATATATATATATATATATATATATATATATATATTTATTTTATATGTATATATATATATATATGTATATATATATATTTATTGCTATGCTAATGGAATGTTTTTCTATTTTTTTCCCTATATTGTTATTACGTGATGTTAAGAATAAATTCCAAATGTAAAAGATTGGTTGAAAATTATAAAGATGAAAAGCATCAAAATAATCGAATGGTAAATAGCATTAAATTTGAGAAGCTTTTCCTAATCGATCGAATCGA
>JABUQX010051118.1:15000-16130 GCA_015478945.1 Trachelipus rathkii
ACATCCTTTTCTATCACTTCTAGCGATGACATGTCCTACGTCATAGAATACACCTAATATTAGTGTCTACCCCTATGTTTTGAGGTATGAGGATTCGATTGGTGTGTATTAGAAGTTGCTAGGATGGTTCCTTCTATAAGATAGTACCCCTAACCCCCTTTTTCTAGTGCAAGTATTCAACTTTGTTATTTTTCGAGCTAGAGAGTTGAACTTGGTGTCTACCCCTATGTTTCGAGGTATGCCGAGCTGATTTCTGGCATTACCGAGTGGATCGGAGCATTCCTTAGGGTCTTTTGCACCGGTGCTGCGGTGCTGATATATATATATATATATATATATATATATATATATATATATATATATATATATATATATATATATATATATATATATATATACTTTATATATAACTATATATATATATATATATATATATATATATATATATATATATATATATATATATATATATATTTTTTGTTTTTAAAGGCTTTCTAGTTAAGATATTCTCTTCAAACTGGCTACCATGGTTGTTGAAGGTGCCATCTGCCTGGAACTGAGGTTTCCCGCCGCCGCGTCCAAGGAGGAGGGGGTCTGAGCCCCAAAACCAGGAAAAAGGACTTAGAAGGTTGAAATTTGTTGGTTGAAAAGAAGAAAATAAATGAAATAGAGTAATGAGTTTATGTGCCGGAGCACATGACCCGGAGCCGGAGTTTGTGATTGCAGAGCCAGACTGGAATTCTGGCTCCAGCTGCCTATTGAGTCAATTGATGTGTGTTTATATATGTTTCAAAGGACATAGATTCCGAATTTTGGGGTTTCATAACCCCAAAATGAGTTTGAGGACCTCCCTTGAGGAGGAAAAAAAAGAAGAAAAGCACAGAGTGCAAGACAAGGAGGATGAAGAAGAAGAAGAAGGAGGAAGAGGAAAAAGAAAGAAGAAGAAGAGAGAGGAAGAAGAAAGAAGAAGAAGAAGAAGAAAAAGAAAGAAGAGAAGAGAAGAAGAAGAAGAAGAAGAAAGAAAGAAGAAGAAGAAGAAAGAAGAAGAAAGAAGAAGAAAAGAAAGGAAAGAAGAGAGGAAGAAGAAGGAGGAGGAGGAAAGAAGAAAGAAGAAGATGAAGGAGGAGGAG
>JABUQX010051119.1:0-27500 GCA_015478945.1 Trachelipus rathkii
ATATATATATATATATATATATATATATATATATATATATATATATATACTGTATATATATATATATATATATATATATATATATATATATATATATATATATATATATATATATATATATATATATATATATATATATATATATATATATATATATATATATATATATATATATATATATATATCACAAGGTTAAAATAAAATAATAGCTGTGTGACTTAATCTAATAGAATTAACCAAACCTATCATAAACTGGACCTAGAGGCAGTGTAAGGTATTTTATTGACTTACACGGCCTTTAAGTCAAGGTTAGGATAGGTTTGGTCAATTCGGATAAATTGACTTATACGGCTTTGGTGTTATTTTAATCTTGTAATTATCCTAATATTTGTGTCTACCCCTATGTTATAAGGTATGGGGTGTCGATTGCAGTGGTTTTCAACGTGATCGAGTCACTCCTAGTATGAGTTAGTAATAGATATCTCCCCTACCCCCCTTTTTCTAGTGCAAGTATGCAACTTTTTTATTTTTCGAGCTAGAGAGTTGAACTTGATGTCTACCCCTATGTTTAAAGGGTCTGCGAATCGATTCCTGGTATTACCGAGTGGATCGGAGCAGCCCTTAGGGCCTTTTGCACCGGTGCTGCGGTGCTCATATATATTTTTGGTTTTTAAAGGTTTTCTAGTTAAGATATTCTCTTCAAACTGGTTACCGTGGTTGTTGAAGGTGCCGCCTGCCTGGGCCCGAGGTTTCCCGCCGCCACGTCCAAGGAGGGGAGGGGGTCTGAGCCCCCAAAACCAGGAAAAGGACTTAGAAGGTTGAAATTTGGTGAGTGAATAGAAGAGAATAAATGAAATAGAGTAATGAGTTTGTGCCGGAGCCGGAGTTTGTGATGGCGGAGCCAGACTGGAATTCTGGCTCCAGCTGCATATTGAGTCAATTGATGTGTGTTTATATATGTTTCAAAGGACATAGATTCCGAATTTTGGGGTTTCATAACCCCAAAATGAGTTTGAGGACCCCTTGATGGGGACTCAGCTGGAAAAGAAGAAAAGCACAGAGTGCAAGACAAGGAGGAAGAAGAAGAAGAAGGAGGAGGAGGAGGAGGAAGAAGAAGAAGAAGAAGAAGGAAGAAGGAAGAAGAAGAAGAAGAAGAAGAAGAAGAAGAAGAAGAAGAAGAAGAAGAAGAAGAAGAAGAAGAAAGAAGAAGGAAGAAGAAGTCTCATATGACGGAGCACATGAGCCGGAGCCGGAGCCGGAGTTTGTGACGGTGGAGCCAGACTGGAATTCTGGCTCCAGCTGCATATTGAGTCAATTGAGTTGTGTTTATACATGTTTCAAAGGACATAGATTTCGAATTTTGGGGTTTCGTAACCCCAAAATGAGTTTGAGGACCCCCTTGAGGGGGACTCAGCTGGAAAAAAAGAAGAAAATCACAGAGTGCAATACAGAGAAAAGATAAAGAAAGCAATACAGAGAAAAGATAAAGGAAGGAAAAGAGGAAGTTTCGTAAGATAAATCAAATGAATCACTGTAGGTGTTTTTACAGGCACCGGTGCGGGGCCGGTGAGGTGCCAAGTTAGTAAATATGTGCTTATCACCATAATATTAGTGTGTTTATATATGTTTTCAGTGATGTAGAACATAAATAACATAGTTTCAATACACTCAAAGGTGTCTAGGGGCTCCAATTGAGATGGGGCCGAACCCCTAAATGGGGTTTTACCCTTTTAAATAAGATTTTAAAAGGGTATAAGTTATTAATACACAGACTTGCGCTCTAGCAACAGCCCTATATTTCATAAATATATGTTTCAACAGCCCTATATTGCACAAATATATGAAACTTGACACAGAGAACTTAAAGGGTACTCTCTTAATCATACACAATGGCATTCAAATGTTGCACAAAATTTGGAACTCTGCACAATTTTTACCACGTACCTAGTATTATCGGTCCAGTCCAACTTAAACCACCATTGTCTATCCGACCTAAACACATCAACCTAAACATTACCTAACGTAACCTAACTCCTATAACTTTTTAAGCACAACATCTCTCTCTCTCTCTCTCTCTCTCTCTCTCTCTCTCTCTCTAAATGTCATTGACCAACATTTATATTTATTCGTGTATTTAATATTATCATTTCGTTTTCTTTTTGTATTTTCATTCAAGTTTTTCTTTAGTCTTTTTATTTTAAAACTTTTTATTTATAAAAATTTAATTTATTGTTAGTAGTGATGGGACCATCTGACAACCACCACCCTTTTCGATATGAAGGAATAGAGCTATAGGTCTGAAACTTGGAATATAATCTATGTATGTGTTAAGCTCGAAACAGGGTAAATTTCAAGTCTCTAGGATGTATAGGTACCTCTCCCCGAGAGCGTAGGCGCTACGCCCTTGTTGTGTGTGTTCTGGGTTGGTGAGATTAGGCTTATATGGAGGTCAGACAGACCGAAGGTCTGTCTGGCCGACAAACAGACAAACCGCAGGTTTGTCTGTTTGTCCGAATGTCTGTGTGTCTGTCTGTATTATTTTTATTATTATTATTATTATTCTATAAAAGTATAAGAGGTATTGCTTTCAAACTTGGATTATAATCTATGTATAGGTTAAGCTCGAAACAGGGTAAATTTCAAGTCGGTAGGATGTATATAGGGGGTACCTCCCCCCGAGAGCGTAGCTCAAAATATCGCTTACGCCCTTTTGCCATGCACGATTCCGAGTAAAGATTAGGCTTAACGATACCCAATCGAGCAAGTGGATCACAGGCGAGTTTTGGTGACCGTAGGTCAGTAGTATACACGAGAATCGGGACGACGTTATCTAACCACAAACCACAAACCACAAAACTGATAAGGAGGCGAAGAATAGAGAGACTTCAAAGGATGCCGCCGAGGGTTAAAAGGTCACATGTTTCTATATTCTATATTCTATATTCTATATTCTATATATTCTATATATTCTATATTCTAGCTTCTAGCACGTGCCGACCTATATTGTAGAATACACCGGTCTTAGTGTCTATCCCTAGGTTATTGGGTACGGGGAGTCGATTGGTGTACATTAGAAGGTGCTAGGATGCTTCCTTCTATGAGTTATTACCCTACCCCCCTTTTCTAGCCTTTTCTAGCATGACATATCCTACGTCATAGAATACACCCGGTATTAGTGTCTACTCCTAGGTTATAAGGTATGAGGAGTCGATTGGTGTATATTAGAATGTGCTAGGTTGGTTCCTTCTACGAGTTAGTACCCCCCACCCCCCTTTCTAACCCTTCTAGTACGATATATCGTATGTGACGGAATACATCCGATATTTGTATCGATTAGTACATAATCGACACTGTTGAATCGATTCCTGTGGTTTACGACGGAATCGATTCACTCCTAACAAGAGTTAGTATTAGATATTACCCTACCCCCCTTGATGGCGTATTGCAATCCAACATTGCAATGTTGCAAATGTTGCAAACAAAATTTGCAACATTTTGCAACATTTTGCAACATTTTGCAACATTTTGCAACATCGTTATTTTGGCGTATTAACACGTTTTAAGGGTCAAATTATATGTTTTCGGGTGCGTAGAAGCGTTTTCCGGGGTCAACGACGCGATTGGATCAAAACCCGAGGCTCTGGCGCACCGCACCGCCCCGCACCGCGTCACATCATCTTTTTCGCTTTTGCCGTCTCGATTTTCTATATCTCAGCTACCTTTTTTTCTTCTGACTATCACATTTCGAACCTATGTTAGAACCCGCAGCCAAACTATGGTCTTCCAAGGGTTAATTGTATATATATATATATATATATATATATATATATATATATATATATATATATACACTCTGTTTTGAAAAGAGAGAGAGAGAGAGAGAGATTAAGTTTGAGCACATGTAGGTAACTGAATGCAGTACCCGTTGTAGGAACTGTCCTAATATGGAAAATGTGTAGGCGACTACCCTAACTTGGAGTTCCTGTATGTAACTATCCCAACCTCAATACCACACACACACACATTACTACTACCACCACACACATTATCATCACCTACACACACACATCATCACACACACACACACACACACACACACGCACATACACACACACACACACATTTTGATGCCCCCAACCTTGACACTGCACTTATAGCTCCCTCATCTTTGATGCTCACTTTGATGCTCCTAACTTTGATGCCCTCAACTTGATACTCATCTATTACCTCACCTTACACTGGGTCCTTTGATACCACTTGATACCAGCTTGAGCACAGCTTGATGTTCTCACTTTGTTGTTCACCTCACTTTGTTGCCTGCTTGATGACTCATTTTTTGTTGGTGAAAGAAGAAGAAGAAGAAGAAGAAGAAGAAGAAGAAGAAGAAGAAGAAGAAGAAGAAGAAGAAGAAGAAGAAGAAGAAAGAAGAAGAGTATATTTTGTTAGAGTTCGTATACACACAGTCTTACATTTTTTATTTTTTTATTTCAAACAGGCATTTTATTTATAGAAAACCTGTTTCATTACCAAAGTTAGAGTTAAAGTTATAGATAAAGTTAAAGTTAAAGTTAAATTTTCATGTTTCGAAACTACGATGATATCTTTTCAAGAGTTTCCTTAGCCGATTTTGGGGATGTTAATCTCCGTTCTCGTCTTTTTTTCCTGATGATGACGTTGATCGCTTTATTCGTAATATTGAAAATATTTTTGAAAAACTCTCGGCACAATCTGACTTTACAACCTCCGTTGTGTAATAGAAATCCGTTATTTAATCCCCTGATACTACCTCGTACCGGTTTTCGATATTTGGACGGAATTCCTTCGATACATTTTGCTAGAAAGTTCTGTTGAATCGTTTCGTTACGGAGATTTAAATATTTTTTTAAAATACTTAGTTTTTCTTCTTCCCACAACACAGCATAATATTATTCTTTTGCAGCAACATGGGGTCAGTAAGTTCTTATGCATGAATCCAATATGTTGAGGATGAGGTAAACAAGATTTTAAAAAGTACTTGTTTCGAGCTCATTATTTTAAACACAAACAAAATATACATATATATATAAAAATATATATATATATATATATATATATATATATATATATATATATATATATATTATTATATATATATATATATATATATTATTATATATATATATATATTAACGAGATTTACAATGTTGTTTACATAAAGGTATTTTTAAAATATTACAGAACACATACACATATAATAAGTTTTAATATATATATATATATATATATATATATATATATATATATATATATATATAAATATAGTTATATATATATATATATATATATATATATATATATATATATATATATATTGGTTATATATATATATTATATATATTAACGAGATATTAATGCCGTTTACATACAGATATCTTTACAATGTAACAAAACACACGTTTTTAAATGAGTTCTAGGTATATATATATATATATATATATTGTTATTATATGATACTAGCAATTACATATATATATTACTATACATATTATTATTATTAAGCATTTATTATATACAGTATATTAATAGGATTTTTGTGAATTATTTATAACCGTGCATTTCTCTATAAGTTTCAAACCTCTTATTAACATAGAACATGAGATGCACTAAATTCTTCAGCATACCAGGTTTAGACTGCATTTTTCCAGCATAGAGAAGTAAAGTATCGATAGTTGTCGTCAGCAAGCTAGTTATACATTCCCATTTCTCCATAGTTTTCCCATAGCCAGTGCATTTTAGTGTCAGCCCAAGACTGTCAAGACATTACCGCATGCATTAATACTTCTTCTTTAATGTTACCATAAAAACAGAACCTCTATCTTACATGAATATGTTGCTGAGTAGGCTCAGGTACATGTACATCAATACTTTTAACATTGTTCGCAATATGAGAAAGCAACATCTATTCTGTTGGTCACCTCCTTCCGCCTTCAGCCTATTTTACTGATGAATAGAGACAGATACTTCAGTTTCTTTACCCAGCTTAATACTGGCGGAGTGAATTTCTTCAGTCGAATAAACGGTGTATCGCCACCTGTCGGAATACAGCAGTATCACTATTAGGTTTACGAATAAATAAAAAAGATACAGCTTCGGGAATAACAAAGGTCCTCGTAAATATATCGTTAACAAGTTTGGGAGTGTGAAGAGAAGCCATGGTGTTAGCTCAGTTGGAAATATCGTACTGAAGAAACTTTGTATATAAAACAGTCTCAAATCTATAGATAATATATTTTCAACCAATCATAAGAAAGTAAACAAGATTACAACATAACCTCCTTATCAACTCAGAAAGTCCATATAATCACGCCTTACATCGACAGCGATAAACATGTTTACAGAAGGATTAGGCATATACAAACTAAACTGATAAAAATGATCTTAACAAAACAAAACAAAACACGATATTAAAAACGAAACAAATAATAATACACACACACACACACACACACACAATACACACACACACACACACAATAATAATAACCCCGTGAATATATATATATATATTATATTATTATATATATATAAATATATATATATATATATATATATATATATATATATATATATATATATATATTATTATTAGTTATTATATATAGTTATTTGAATCGTTCTCGAATGTGGGCTTATTTATCATTAAGATTTACCGGTCTCCGACGTTGTTATCTTCGTTATTAGATGCCACAACTCATCCCAGAGCACGACGCAAGTTCTTCTCTCGACACTACCATATAGCTCAGTCAGATCATTCACGTGGCGGGATTGCCGACGAATGGTATCGTTAAGAACCGACACCGGCGTTTTCCTAGGTGCTTAAATGCACATGCCCGTATAAATATGGTTTATTTCATCGGTTGATTTCGTTTTACGGCCCTTTCGACCCGACCCATGGTTTTATCTGGGATGCCTCTAACATAGAAACCATATTGTGTTAAACTGTATCTTCGTGTCTCTCGCCATATTTAATATCCATAATAGCCTGCATTCAGATATTTGTGGAGAAAGGTTGTGCAGTTTCGTCAGGTCATGACTTCACCCCACTGATAACCATTTTCCCAACGATAATCCACAGTGCGAGCTTGTGCAACCATTCACCCAGGTAGCTGCGTACTGTCGGAACCCAGCAGTAACACGTTCGTTACATATTGTCACTGCTGAGTTAGGTGAATGTCTGGCTTTCTCTTGTATATAAGCAAAGTGATTACAACACTTTCGGAATATTATTTCATCGCACAATCGCGTATGAGGCGTATCGACGAACCATTCTAACGGGTAGATCGGTGAAATAAGAATACTTAAGTTATCGAACCTTCACGACGTTCGGGGCCTAAAACGAACAGTGACGATTTGTTAAAGCTCGAGAGAAAATACGCACCCTGAACAAACACGTCTAAGAGAGCAAAGTGGATTAATAATCACGAAATAGCCAAATAATAGTAGGGGGCAAATATAGATAAAAAGTTCAACATATTATATCCAAAGTCTTACATTATATACATATATATATATATATATAGAAAGTATATATATATATATATATATATATATATATATATATATATATATATATATATATATATATATATATATATATATATATATATATGATATAAAATCAAAATAATAAAAAAAATACAAAATAGCATACATAATAAAATATCTAAAGGAATACCTCTTCCACCGAGAGACACCCCAGGGTTTCACCCCTTGCTAGATGAATGAATCCTCCAGGGGGTATCACCCCGAAGGGGCGTGTAAGCAGGCTGAGGCCTTACCCTCCTTCGGAGGGTAATGCCTGCTTACACGCCCCTTCGGGGTGATACCCCATGGAGGATTCATTCATCTAGCAAGGGGTGAAACCCTGGGGTGTCTCTCGGTGGAAGAGGTATTCCTTTAGATATTTTATTATGTATGCTATTTTGGATTTCTTTTATTTTACATATGTGGGCCTATCCTATGTACATGTTTACCCATATATATATATATATATATATATATATATATATATATATATATATATATATATATATATATATATATATATATATATATATATATATATATATATATATATATATATATATATATATAATGTAAGACTTTGGATGCTGTTTTCATGTTGGATATATCCGTTATCTATATTTGCCCCTACTCTGTGATTGGCTGAACTATCCTATACCTTTCCGTGATTGGTTGAAATATCCCTTATCTCTTAGACTTGTGTTTGTTCCAGTAATATTACAATATTCTTTCTCTCGAAACTTATTTCATCGTCATATTCGTTTTAGATTTGAACGTGGTAGAAGGTTGTGCTCTGTCTTAAAAGTGTTCTTATTTCCCTGTGATGTATATTCCTACCGTTAGAATGGTTCGTCTTGATAAATACACCTCTATACGTGACATTGTGCATTGGGAAATCAATATTCCGAAAAGTGATGTATCCTTCTTATATACAAGAAAAGCCAGAAGGTTTCACCTACTTCAGATGTAGTGACCAATATGAATATAACAGACGTGTTTTTATGAGTTCCGACGAATTACTTTGTGTATGCCATCATGCTGAAGAATGGGTGAATGAACACTTTAAGTCACACTGTGTATTAAATCGTTGGGAGATAGTTATCAGTGGGGGTGGAAATCATGATGATAAGAAACTTACTTTAACCTTCTCTAAATATCTAGATACGAATATTATGGATATTAGAATATGGCAGAGACGCGAAGATACAGGATTATTTAACCCCACAATATATGGTTTCTATATTAGAGGCACATCCCAGATAAAATATATGGGTCGAGTTCGAGAGAAAATGTTAAAACAGTTGCGTAAAACAGAAATGTTAACCGATTATGTTACTGCAGCTCCATTATATATTATAGCATATTATACATTTAAAAAACTGTTACCTAAAGATTCGGAAAATATAATTAATCAGTTCTTAGCTTCGATAGATGTTCATACCTTTATTCGTCAGCTTGAAGAATCCCTTTACGTGAATGATCCTGACCCAAAACATATGGTAGTGTCAGGGAGAGAACTTGCATCGTATGTACTCTGGGATGGAGTTGAGGAATTGAAAAAGTATATTATATCTAATAACGAAGATAACTGGCATTTGTGTAAGGACTTGGACCGATTAAATCTTAATGATGTCTCGTAAGCCCGCATTCATGTAAGGAACATTCAAAATTCAAATATATATATATATATATATATATATATATATATATATATATATATATATATATATATATATATATATATATATATATATATATATATATATATATATATATATATATATATATATATATATATATATATATATATATATATATATATATATATATATATTTATTTATGTTTTTATTATTATTATTATATTATTATTATTATTATTATTATTATTATTATTATTATTATTATTATTATTATTATTATTATTATTATTATTATTATTATTATTATTTTTTTGTTTCGTTTTTAATATCGTGTTTTGTTTTGTCAAAGATCATTTTTCTACATTGTTAATTTATGAATATAGACCTCCTTTGTATACATATATTATCAGTTTAGTTTGTATATGCCTAATCCTTCTGTAAACATGTTTATAGCTGTCGATGTAAGGCGTGATTATATGGACTTTCTGAGTTGATAAGGCGGTTATGTTGTAACCTTGTTTACTTTCTTATGATTGGTTGAAAATATATTATCTATAGATTTGAGACTGTTTTATATACAAAGTTTCTTCAGTATGATATTTCCAACTGAGCTAACACCATAGCTTCTTTTCACACTCCCAAACTTGTTAACAACATATTTACGAGGACCTTTGTTATTCCCGAAGCTGTATCTTTTTTATTTATTCGTAAACCTAATGGTGATCGTTACATAGCCTGTATTCCTACGGTAGGTGTACATGATACACCTTTGTTCATTTCTGTTGAAGAATTCCTCCGTATTATTGACACCGTGGAAGAATGGGTAAAGGCTGAGTATGTGATATCTGATACATCGAGTCATAGTGAAATATCCATTAGAAACGAAGGCGAGAGGGGTATTAATAGAATAGATGTTGCTTTCTCATATTGCGATAGTGTTAAAAGTATTGATGTACGTAATTACTGGAAACCTTACTCAGCTAACATATTCATACGTACAAGAATAGGGTTCTGTTTACATTCGCATGAGAATATTACAACCTTGTTAAAAATAAAAGAAGAAATATTAATGCATCTTGACAATGTCAACATACTTGACGAATTAATACATCTAGCCTATGGTTTGTTTTATAAAATTTACACTGAAGTATGGGGAAAACCTTATAATAGAATGTATAGCAGCTTGCTGACGACAACTAATGTTGATACTTTTACTTCTCTTTGGCATGAGAAAATGCAATCTATAGAGCCTGAATATGCTGAAGAATGGGTTGGTGCATCTCGAGATATTTATTCCTATGTTATTTCAAAAGGAATAGGAGGTTTGGAGACTTATATAGAGAATGCACAGTTTCAACTTCATCCCATGTGTTCTGCGCAAATGTATTAATATATATATATATATAAAATACATATATATATATATATATATATATATATATATATATATATATATATATATATATATATATATATATATATATATATATATATATATATATATTTAAAAACTTGTGTTCTGTAATATTTTAAAAATACTTTAATGAAGAAAATATTTATCAGAATCTGTTAATATATATATATATATATATATATATATATATATATATATATATATATATATATATATATATATATATATATATATATATATATATATATATATATATATATATATATTAAAACTTGTGTATGTGTATGTGTTCTGTAATATTTTAAAATACCTTTATGTAAACAACATAGAACTGTTTATATATATATATATATATATATATATATATATATATATATATATATATATATATATATATATATATATATATATATATATATATATATATATATATATATATATATATATATATATATATATATATATATATATATATATATATATATATATATATATATATATATTATTTTATATTTAAATAATACACTTTTTCAGTAAAATTATTTTTTAAAAAAATCTTGTTTTACCTCATCCTCTTACTATGATAAGTTCATACATAAGAACTTATTTTTATTTTATGTTTATAAAATTTATTATTATTATTATGCTGTGTTTATGTAGGAGAGAGAAAAAAACATGGTGTATATGATGAAATGTTTAAGTTTGTAAAAGAAAAATGAGGGTTATATATATTTTTATTAATAATAAGTATGGTAAAGCAGTAAAACAGTAAAACACGAGGGGGGTGAGGGTGGGTGGGGACCCTGGTGGCTGTTTGCTGTAGTGTCTTACTGCCTTATTGCTTTATGGTCCCTAAAATCATGTTTTTCGTGGAAATTTAACAACTTTTTTCTAGAAACAATGTTTTTTAAAAATGTTTTTCAAAAAATAAAAATGTTTTTCATCAAAAGAAAATGTTTTTCGAAAAAACAAAAATGTTTTTCATCAAAAGACAATGTTTTTCAAAAAAAACATTTGTATTTAATACACCATTTGTATTTAATACATGAAAATGTAAATCTTATCCTTCAATATGAAAATTTAACTTAACTTAACTTTTTATCTATAACTTAAACTTTAACTTTGGTAATGAAACAGCTTTTCTATAAATAAAAGACCTGATTGAAATAAAAAAAAAAATGTAAGACTGTGTGTATACGAACTCTAACTAAATATACTCTTCTTCTTTCTCCTTCTTCCTTCTTCTTCTTCTTCTTCTTCTTCTTCTTCTTCTTCTTCTTCTTCTTCTTCTTCTTACTCCTCCTCCTCCTTCTTTTTTCCTGTAACAAAGATGAGTCATCAAAGTTGAGACAACAAAGATGAGTCATCAAAGTTGAGACAACAAAGTTGAAACATCAAAGCTGAGGTATCAAAGCTTGAGGTGAATGTTGAGGTATCAAAGTTGGGAGGTATCAGTTGGAGGTATCAAAGCTTGAGGTATCAAAGTTGAGGCATCAAAGTTGAGGCATCAAAGTTGAGGTATCAAAGTTGAGGCATCAAAATATTGTGTGTGTGTGTGTGTGTGTGTATGTGCGTGTGTGTGTGTGTGTGTGTGTGTGTGTGTGTGTGTGTGTGTGTGTGTGTGTAGGTGTGTGTGTAGGTGTGTGTGTGTGTGTGTGTGTGTGTGTGTGTGTGTGAGGTTAGGATAGTTACATACAGGAACTCAAGTTAGGGTAGTTACCTACACGACCTCATGTTAGGACAGTTCCCTACAACAGGTACTGCGTCAGTTACCTACATGTGCTCGACTTAATCTTCTCCTATATATATATATATATATATAGTAGTAGAGTATATATATATATATATATATATATATATATATATATATATATATATATATATATATATTATATATATATCTATATATATATAGTTAAATATATAATAGTTGTGGGCCATGCGGTTCTAACATAGGTTCGAAATGTGATAGTCAGAAGAAAAAAAAAGGTAGCTGAGATATAGAAAATCGAGACGGCAAAAGCGAAAAAGATGATGTGACGCGGTGCGGGGCGGTGCGGTGCGCCAGAGCCTCGGGTTTTGATCCAATCGCGTCGTTGACCCCGGAAAACGCTTCTACGCACCCGAAAACATATAATTTGACCCTTAAAACGTGTTAATACGCCAAAATAACGATGTTGCAAAATGTTGCAAAATGTTGCAAAATGTTGCAAAATGTTGCAAATTTTGTTTGCAACATTTGCAACATTGCATGCAACATTGCAATGTTGGATTGCAATACGCCAACAAGGGGGGTAGGGTAATATCTACTAACTCTTGTTAGGAGTGAATCGATCCCGTCGTAAACCACAGGAATCGATTCAGCAGTGTCGATTATGTACTAATCGATGTTAATATCGAATATGTTCTGTCACATACGATATATCGTACTAGAAGGGTTAGAAAGGGGGGTGGGGTAATAACTCGTAGAAGGAACCAACCTAGCACATTCTAATATATACCAATCGACTTACACCTTATAACCTAGGAGGAGACACTAATACCGGGTGTATTCTATGACGTAGGATATGTCATTGCTAGAAAAGGCCAGGAAAAGGGGGTAGGTAATAACTCATAGAAGGAAGCATCCTAGCATCTTCTATCACACACCAATCGACTCCCTGCACCCAATAACCTAGGGGTAGCACTAATACCGGTGTATCTGTTGATGACGGTAGGACATGTCTGCCAGAAAAGGCTAGAAAAGGGGGGTAGGTAATAACTCATAGAAGGAAGCATCCTAGCACCTTCTAATGTACACCAATCGACTCCTCGTACCCAATAACCTAGGAATAGACACTAAGACCGGTGTATTCTACAATATAGGCGTGCTAGAAGCTAGAATATAGAATATATAGAATATATAGAATATAGAATATAGAATATAGAATATAGAACTTTTCTCAACCCTCGGCGGCATCCTTTGAAGTCTCTCTATTCTTCGC
This sequence comes from Trachelipus rathkii, assembly GCA_015478945.1. Lineage (NCBI taxonomy): Eukaryota > Metazoa > Arthropoda > Malacostraca > Isopoda > Trachelipodidae > Trachelipus > Trachelipus rathkii. The sequence continues at coordinate 13,603 of JABUQX010051119.1, forward strand.
CTCCTTATCAGTTTTGTGGTTTGTGGTTAGATAACGTCGTCCCGATTCTCGTGTATACTACTTAGGTTACAATTCTATGGGGTGTTAGCCTCAGCGCCAAGGTCACCCGTCCTGAAAACCATGCCCGGTTTAACGTATCGGGCTAAAATTTGGATGTGAAAGCCAGGCGATGACGTAATCTGCCAGACGATTATGCCCTCTGCGTCCTCTGTAAGACGATGCCCCCCTAAAAAAATTAAAATGATCGTAGAAGATTGAAACTTGGAGACAGTTTAGAGGATTCGGAGTCTGAGACGGAGTTGGAGTCGGATTCGGATTCAGAGTCCAGGAACCCCCCGGAGGGGGGTCCCCTCCTGAAAAAAAAGAAGAAATGCATGGAATGCAAAACAGAGGAAGAAGAGAAGAAGAAAGGAAGAAGGAGGAAAGGAGGAAGGAAGAAGAATGAGGAAGGAGGAGTAGGAGAAGGAGTCGGAGTCAGTACCGGCTCCGGTGCTGGCTCCGGTGCGGTGCCGAGTTATTAAATATTTGTTTAATGATACAATATTGGTGTCTTTATATATGTTATTGGGTCTGTAGATTTCGAAAATAATGGTTTCAGAACCATCAAGAAAATAAAAATAATAAAAAAAAAAAATAAATAAATAAATAAAATTTCTTATTCTTTTTGTTTATAACTTACAAATTTACGTTTTTACATACCATAAAGCAGTAAATCAGTAAATCAAACCACCATCCAACCACCCTCCTGTCCAATTGTGATCTATTGATCTATTGATCTATTAATCTATTGATTCAAGTCAAATTTTTACTAAAATTATCATGTTTTACATACCCTAAAGCAGTAAATCAGTAAATCAAACCACCATCCAACCACCCTCCTGTCCAATCGTGATCTATTGATCTATTGATTCAAGTCAAATTTTTTACTAAAATTATCATGTTTTACATACCCTAAATCAGTAAATCAGTAAATCAAACCACCATCCAACCACCCTCCTGTCCAATCGTGATCTATTGATCTATTGATCTATTGATCTATTGATTTAGGTCATTTTTACTAAAATTATCATGTTTTACATACCCTAAAGCAGTAAATCAGTAAATCAAACCACCATCCAACCACCCTCCTGTCCAATCGTGATCTATTGATCTATTGATCTATTGATCTATTGATCTATTGATTCAAGTCAAATTTTTTACTAAAATTATCATGTTTTACATACCCTAAATCAGTAAATCAGTAAATCAAACCACCATCCAACCACCCTCCTGTCCATCCTTGATCTATTGATCTATTGATCTATCGATTCAAGTCACATTTCGAGTATCATTTTTGGATAAACATAACATAAAATCAAGTTCTTTATACAAAGATCAATGAGTATACTCTAACGTAACAAAGTTTTCACATTAATAAAGCTTACTTAGCATCATCTGAACTATGAATATAATACACAATGACAAACCTGACACGCCTTAAACATGAATAAACTGTTAACGTTAACAAAGTTCCACACTTAACAACAGTAAAGTAACTAACATAGCATACAAAAAACGTAACTTATTCACACTTTGTCAAGCATATCTCTAACATAACAATGTCAATTTACATTAACATGGTAATATTTAACTAAAATTTATCACAACATTGGTTAATTATCATACAGAGCAGCGAAAGTATGCTAACGTAACAAAGTTTCCACATCAATAAAGCTAACATATCGTTACATGAACTAAGAAAATAATGTACAAAGACAAACCTAACACAACTTACACACGAATAAACTGTTAACATTAACAAAGTTCCACACTTAACACCAGTAAAGTAACTAGCATGGTATGCAAAACGTAACCTATTCCTACTTTTTCAAGCATATCTCTAACATATTAACGTTAATCTTACACTGACACAGTAACATTTAGCAAAAAATTTATCATAACCTTGGCCGATTATCATACTGATCAACGAATATACTCTAACGTAATAAAGTTTCAACATCAATAAAGCTAACATAGCGTAACATGAACTAAGAAAATAAAGTACAATGACAAACCTAACACAACTTGCACGCGAATAAACTGTTAACATTAACAAAATCCCACACTTAACACCAGTGAAGTAACTAACATTGCATGCAAAGCGTAACCTATTCTTACTTTTTCAAGCATATCTCTAACATATTAACGTTAATCTTACAAAGACAGTAACATTTAGCAAAAAATGCATCATAACCTTGACCGATTATCATACAGACCAACGACTATAGGCTAACGTAACAAAGTTTTTACATTATCATAGTAATATTTAACAAAAACTTATTCAATAAAGCGAACATACGAAGGAAGTAATACCCAAATAGTTGCAAACATAACAAAGTTTTATCCAAACATAACATAAAAATAACAAAGTTTTATCCAAACATAACATAAAAATAAGTTCTTTGAATAAAATATCAGAAAGTGTAATAGTTTACCGAATTTAAAGCAGTAAATCAGTAAATCAGTAAATCAAACCCCCCATCCCCTCCCCGCCCCTCCCTACCCATCCCGTCCATGACCTTTATTGATTTTCGATCTTTCGATCTAATGATTCAGGTCACATACCGAGTACCATTTCGGATAAACATAGTACAAAAATAAGTTCTTTATATACTAACCAACGAATATATGCTAACGTAACATTGTTTTCACATTAATAAACCTAACATAGCACTACCAGAACTAAGAATATAATGTACAATGACAAACCCTAACACACCTTACTACTAACATAAACAAAGTTCCATATTTAACAATAAAGTACCTAACACAGCGTACAAAACGTAACCTATTCACACTTTTTCAAGCATATCTCTAACATATCATTGTTAATTTTACATTAACACTATTACTTACGTCGTACTTGAGTATCATTTCGATAAACATAACAAAAATGAGTTTTATTCTAACATAACAATGTTTTCACATTAATAAAGCTAACATAGCATCATATGAACTAAGAAAATAATGCACAATGACAAACTCTAACACACCTTACGCACTAATAAACAGTTAACATTAACAAAGTTCCACACTTAACACCAGTAAAGTAACTAGCTTTACATACACGTAACCTTTTCATACTTTTTCCAAGTTATTATCTCTAACATATTAACGCTAATTTTACATTGACACAGTAATACTTAACAAAATTTATCATAACCACGTCTAATTATCATACAGGCCAATGAATAACTGTAAACATAATAAAAAGTTTAATCCAAACATAACATAAAAATAAGGTCTTTGAATAAAATATCATAGTAAATTGTATTAGTTTACAGATTTCAAAGCAGTAAATCAGTAAATCAGTAAAATCAAACCATCAACCCCTACCCACCCCTCCCACCATCCTTAATCTATTGATCTATTGATCCATGTCATATTTCGAGTAAGGTTAAGCTCGTCTCCGACGAGATTATGTCATCATATAGCTCACATCCAAATTTTAGAGCCCGATACGTTAAGCCTAACATGGTTTTCAGGACGAATTTGACCTTGGCGCTTAGGTAATACCTAAAACTCGCTCTGTGATCCACTGCCTGATTGCACGTTAAGCCTAATCTTACTCGGAATCGTGCACGGGGCAAAAGGGCGTAGCGATATATTTCAGCTACGCCTCGGGGGGAGGTACCCCTATATACATCCTACCGACTTGAATTTACTCCTGTTTCTTGTTTAAACCATACATAGATATTTAGAAAGTTGGAAATAAAATCAAAAACTTTTATATAATAATAATAATACACACACACACACAATATAATAATAATAATAATAATAATAATAATAATAATAATAATAATACCGACAGACACACAGACACACAGACATTCGGACAAACAGACAAACCTGCGGTTTGTCTGTTTGTCGGCCAGACAGACCTTCGGTCTGTCTGACTCCTCCATATGTTTACTCTTGCCCCATAGTTTAATCTCACCAACCCAGAACACACACAACAGTGGGCGTAGTGGCTATACTCTCGGGGAGAGGTACCCCTATATACATCCTAGAAACTTGAAATTTACCCTGTTTCGAGCTTTACACATACATAGATTATATTCCAAGTTTCAGACCTATAGCTCTATTCCTTCATATCGAAAAGAGTGGTGGTTGTCAGATGGCCCCATCACTACTATTGTTTTAAAAATTGCTTTAAAACTTTTTATTTATAAAAATTTTAAGATATTTTGTTAAAAAACATGTATTTTACTACCCCTAAAGCAGTAAAGCAGTAGCGCAAGCCCCTAGCACACCCTCTACCCCGTGCTATGATCATGCTTTTGTTTTACTGCTCTACTGCTTTACATCATATTTTTTGCAGTGTATTAAGTATAAACATAACAAAATAAGTTCTTTTGTGTGAGTATAACATATAATTTAGTAAAAACATTTTATCTTTTTACTAAATTTTTTATTCTTTTATTAAAATAAGTTCTTTTGCGTGAGTATAACATATAACATATTTACTAATTTTTTTTATTCTTTTATTAAAATAACGATTAATCACTTACATTTTATATGTCATTCAATGTTAACTAAAAATATTTCAAAGTTTTTTTAAAATTCTAAAAAAAATTTAACATAAAGAAATGAATTTAATATATATATATATATATATATATATATATATATATATATATATATATATATATATATATATATATATATATATATATATATATATATATATATATATATATATTATTTATTCGATGCTAACTAAAAATATTTGAAAGGTTTTAAAATTCTAAGATAAATTTAACACAAATCATTGTCTTTGAACAACGAATTTATTATTATTATTATTATTATTATTATTATTATTATTATTATTATTATTATTATTATTATTATTATTATTATTATTATTATTATTATTATTATACAAGCTGTTTAACATAGAATATACTAACAAACATTTAATAAATGTTTCACTTTAACATATATATTTTACGAAGAGACTTTTAATACGTATTACAAACATTACGCAATAGTGACGTCCAACATTTCTAGGCTTATACCAATTTAAGCTCCGCCTCCGGTCTCTGAAGAATAATACAAAGTATGAAAATGATTTTACGCTGTATCTACTTTTCGTGACATGCAATACCAGCCATTTCTTATATATATATATATATATATATATATATATATTATTAAAGAAGAGTTAAGATAGCACAGAAGATAGCAGTTGTTATAGAAGAAAGTATATATATATATATATATATAAATATATTATTATATACATAATATATATATATATATATATATATATATATATATATATATATATATATATATATATATATATATATATATATATATATATATATATATATATAATACTCTATAGGTTACATATATTTGAACTTACTAAGTTAATATAGCTGCTGTATCTGTAATGATAATCTGACAGCCAGGTCTGTATAGATTTGGCAATAACGTATGTAAGGATTATCTGTCAACACTGTACAGATACAGAGAGGTTGTGTATATAAAGCATAAAAACCAGCAGCTGATCATTCTTCCCCAAGAACTATTAGGATCAGCATCTCTAGAAGCAACCGGAAGATCCAACATTATCTTGAAGATTATTATATAAGTGCAAGCGAGATTTCAGAAGATAATGCTTGTTGTACATTATAAGTGATTTTATTTGTTATTAATAGAATATATCCTCATTTTTAAAATATGTTGCATACACATCATAGTAGTAATTAATAACTTGTTTAAAGTAATTAAACACATTATCAAAAAAAAAATAGGTATGAATTAATACCTGTCTTTTAGTAATTTTGATATCATGCCTCAATTAAAAGGACGCACTTTTGAATATATATATATATATATATATATATATATATATATATATATATATATATATATATATATATATATATATATATATATATATATATATATATATATATATATATATATATATATTAGTGTTGCACCGATACCGAAATTTTAGTCCGATACCGATACCGATACAAGTACTCACAATTTTTTCCAAAAGCGAATTTAAAACGTGCTTACGCAAAAATGTAGACAAACAGTATGGCGGCGTGGTAGGCCCGTTTGAATTGATGAATGTTTCATTCAATAAAATCAGCTTTATATATAGTTTCTTCCAAGTAGATAAACTCACATCACAATAGGAGATCAATTATTTGCAATATAAACCAATTGTTATGTTTTTATTTCTGTTTATTCCAAATCGATGGGCTCCATCACAACAGCTGATTCCAATTGTTTGCAAACAAAAGTAAATTTCGTAAGAAATCGCGGACATTTTTGCACGAAATTCGTGCTAAAACTGTGTAAGCATATCTTACCGAGCGAGCGTAAGCACAAATGACAAAAGCAAAAACGGTCTAGATCAGTTACATCAGGAAATTATCGGACAAATTGCGGATATGCTCTTCAAAATTCAAAATTTTCAACGACTGTTTTCGAAAGAAAGTCACGCGATTGGTTCATAAACAAATTTCTAATTTTATATTTTTTATTTTTCATTGTACTCTTTATGGCATTTTTGAAAATAACGTAATTAAATAATTTTTATAAAAAATATTAGGATGTTTCCTTCAGATTTTTTTTAACACGATAAATACTAAAAATATTTGTGATAAAAATAAACTTTTGTTACCTATCAGGAAATATTAAATTTGTTTTAAGTTTTGGCGGCAACATTTCCCGCGAAAAGTACAGTGAACACATACGCAAGATGGTTCGAAAACTATAACATTGGATTGAAGTACCATAATTTTATATATATATATATATATATATATATATATATATATATATATATATATATATATATATATATATATATATATATATATATATATATATATATATCAAAATCAATATAAAGAAGCAAAATGTTTGGTATCGGTAAAGGTATCGGCAAAATTTGACCGATACCGATGATACCGATACTAATACTTCACAAAATTGCCGATACTGGGATACCGATACTCAAAATCGACCGATACCGATACCGATACCGATACCATGGTATCGGTGCATCACTAATATATATATATATATATATATATATATATATATATATTATATATATATATATATATATATATATATATATATATATATATATATATAAGGATTGGTGAATATTATGTTTAAATAACATTTCAGAGGTGTAGAAAAATTAGTCTTAAACAAATATTAGCGGTTTTATTAAACAGAATTTAATACTTAAGTGTTATTATTGTCTACTGTAACCATAGCTAATAATGAAATTTCATTTCAGACATTTCCTACAATAATGAATACTGTTAAGAAGAAGAGGTTGAAGTCCAATATAGCAGATATAACGCATTGTCTCTGTAGAGAAACTTCAAAAGTCCATGGTACGTCATATTTATGAAGTAAAGGTTATTGATGCTAATTTCTTTCATGCCCCAAGAGATCTTGAATCATTCGAAATGGTTATTAATGAAGTTGTTGATGCTGTATTGCAAGATTTAGAATACGATAGTGCAAATATGAGAGTAGGCATCAATTTTACGTTCGCCGATGATCAATCACCAGACAGGAAATATTATGTAAACATCAGTTTTAGAGACATATACGACAATGCTGCTGTGAAAGAGAGGATGAGAAGACTGGAAGGCTCATTCCAGTCGGGAGATAAAGCTACTTCCGCAAAATTCAAAGTAGTAGCTACTGTTTTCATGATAGCTAAAGGAAAAGGTAACGACAATGACAGAGATTATTTGAGCTACAAAATGTTAGTTTCAAACATCCTTACATTAGTAAGGTTCATCTCGAAACGGAGATGCTGGCTGTGCTTTCAAAGCTGTCGTGTTGTTTAGGAAAATAGCTTGTGAGTGTATAGAAACCAGAGGTATTCATTCGTCCACATTTGAGAAAGCGGCTATAGTATTAGATAGAAAGTGTGGTATGGAATATACAGACTCTTTCATAGTCACCGACTTTGAAAAAATCGAGAATATTGAAAAATGTATAGTTGTATTTGGTCCTGAAGGTAACGGGGTAAAAATACTTTATAATCCATCCAACGAAAACAGAGATGATCCATTATACATTATAGGCCATGATGAAAAAACCATTACTATGCTGTAACTGAAAATAAGTTAAAGTAATGTTTTGAGAATACCAAGAAAAAGAAAGCATATATGAACGGTATCATTTGTACTTAGTTATACTTTCAATAGTAATAATATTGCACATAAACTAGATTGTGAGCATTATGGTTGTAGGCAGTGTTTAAACGATAAATGTAAAGGTTCATTCAAACATGATGGTATATTCCATGAATGTCGTGAATGTAATCGTGAATTTTATAATGCTGAATGTTATAAAAATCATCAAAATAATAATACGTGCAGCAAAATTAAGATTTGCATACTCTGACTTGAGCAAAAAAAGGCGAATCGCTATGGTAGTTTTAAACACAATTGTACAAAAGCTTATTGCAAGACATGTAGTACATCTTACGAGCCTAAAGAAGACGAGTATCACATATGCTACATGAAAAAGAAAAATAAGAAAAAGAAAGATAGTGATCCTACGGTTTATACATTCTACTATGATATCGAGACATACCAAGAAGATAAAGGTTCTAACAATAAAGGAAGAAGAATAATAGAATTGACTCCTTATTTACTGGTAAGTCAAATGATCTGCGATAGGTGTACAGATAAGGAGGGGGAGAATGTATGTTCATATTGTGGCCCTCGTACAACTACATTTAAATTAGAAGGTGAAAAATCACCTGTAAACCAATTTGTAGACTTTCTGATGGAGTTTCAAGTAAAAAAACCTAAATCAAGATTAATTGTAGCCACGCATAAATGGGGGAAATTCGATCATCAATTCCTATATGCAACTCTTCTTGAGCATCCCAGCCCATATATATATATATATATATATATATATATATAATATATATTATATAGAAATAAAAGTGAGAAAAAATTACAATAATAATTTAGTTAAATTTAATTTAATATAAAATTTAATATATATATATATATAATATATATAGAATCATAAAATAATAATAATAAATAATACATAATAAATAATATAATAATAAATAATATAATAATAATAATAATAATAATAAAATAATAATAATAATAATAAATTTTCTATGCACAAATACTCTATAAAATGTATAAATAATAAAAATGTATTTTATTAAAAATATTTAATTTTGTTCATAATATATATATATATATATATATATATATATTATATATATATATATATATATATATATATATATATATATATATATATATATATATATATATCATATTAGTAATGAAAGTATTGCATCATGTTACGAAATTAGATATAGCGTAAAATTATTTTCATGCTTTGGAGATTAAATTGGTATAAGCCTAAAAGTGCTAGACATTACTATTGCGCAATGTTTTGTAATACATATTAAAAGTCTCAGTAAAATATGTGCTAAACTGAAACATTGTTTAAATGTATGTTAGTATATTCTATGCTAGACAGTTATATAATAATAATACTAATAATAATACTAATACATATAATAATAATAATAATAATAATAATAATAATAATAATAATAATAAATAATAATTAATAATATAATAATAATAATAATAATAATAATAATAATAATAATAATAATAATAATAATAATAATAATAATAATAATAATAATAATAATAATAATAATAATAATAATAATAATAATAATAAATTCTTTGTTCAAAGACATTGTTTTATGTTAAATTTATTTATAGAAGTTTAAAAACTTTAAAATATTTTTAGTTATCGCTAGATGAATAAAATAAATGTAAGTGAATAATTGATATTTTTGTTATAAACATTAAAAGAATAAAAAGGATATAGTAAACATAAAATGTTTATAATAATTTTATGCAATGTTCTTACAAAAAGCATATTTTTATGTTGCAGTGTACAAATAATTAAGTATAATTAGGACTTTAATCACTTAATCATGACTATAATCGCTTAATTAATGGACCACAGATGATAAGGGAGATGCTTGATTAAAGTTTGATCTATTGATCTATTGATTAATTGATATTTTTAATTAAAAACGAATGAAAATTTAGTAAAAAAACATAAAATGTTTTTAATATATTATAATCTGCTCATGCAAAGAACTTATTTTGTTATGTTAATACTTAATACATGGCAAAAATAGGACGTAAAGAAGTAGGTCAATAGAGTAAGACATGGAATGGTATGGGGTATAGCAAGGGTTAAATAAATGATTGCGCTACTGCTTTACTGCTTTACTGATTTAGGGTCAATAAACTTTTTAACAAAAATAAATAATTTTTTATAAATAAAACGTTTTAAAATGAAAATAAAATGATAAATGTAAAATAATATTTTAAAAATAAAAAAAAACATTATTACAAAAAAAGTAAATGTAGGAACTTAACAAATAAAATATAAAAATAATTAAAACATTGAACAAAAAAATGTAAAGAAAAATAGTGAAAACGTGAAAGAAAATGCTAAAGGAAACGAAGTGCTAATATTACATATATCAAAAATATAAATGTCATAGTATGTGTGTGTGTGCGGGTGAGTGGGTGTGTGCAAATGAATATGAGGTACTTATAGAAATGAAAACATTGCCATGTGACGATAGTATAGATATACCTAGAGAAGTTAAGAATTGACAGCTTGGTCGGATAAGACACTGGGTCACAATACATCTACTGGATCCTTTAAATTTATGCGACACTTAAAACCCTCTCATCCAGACATTGCTGTAATTGCTAAAAAGAAAGGTGAAGCAAAGCTCTTCAGAATAAACCTTTATTTTCAAAAACAGACTAAAGTGGATACTTTTTTTCAATTGTCAAAAACTTTTTCTGTCTATGTCAAGTGAAAAATTCAAAATACAATTGATTATAATGGTTGTTAAAGATAGTGACCCATTAAGTTTTTTTTTTTTGCAAGACCAGGATTTAAAGCACTGTGTTGAGACATGTCTTCGAAACTGGAAGTCCTTCAGACCGGGAAAATATTCGTAAAATTGTTCTAGAAGAAGCGGATAAGCAAAATAATAAACTTAAAAATTGCTTAAAGAGGCACTTCGTGCATCTAAATATGGATGCTTGCATAAAGGAAAAACTAAATTATTTTGCAATTAATATTAGATATGTGGACGAAGATAAAAACATTATTACCAAAACGTTAGCAGTAAGAGATACTAAATCGCAACATTTCAGTGAATTATCCAAGAACTTGTTATTTACGTTTTAAAAGAATTCGAAATAATAAGAGACAAGACAAGACAAGACAAGACAAGACAAGACAAGACAAGACAAGACAAGACAAGACAAGACAAGAGATTAGTTACGGATATCGCATCAAGGATGATCAGTACGGTTGAAAAATTAAATAAGGACAATGAGAATGATATACTGATTTTATTGAATGTCAAAACGAAGAAGAAATAGTTGTTTTCAGAATGAACTTGGTAAAACTATGAAAAGACTATGTTTCGATGACCTTAACATTGCTCACATGAGGTGTAGAGTTCATACTTTGCAGTTAGCAGTGCGTGATGGTCTCCAAAATGCTCATGAGGCAAATATTATAAGCAAGAGGAGAGAAATAGCAAAAGCAGCACGTACACGAAAATTAATGAAAGTTCTAAATCATCAAGCTGAAAAAGTGGCAATCTTAGATCAAGAGACAAGATGGGGAAGAACATTTTTTATGCTCGAAAGGCTTCTGCAACTAAAAGACTATCTGAAACACTGAAATTTTGTCGGCCATCTTTGTTGATCCACAGTTCAGAATCTTTCTCATACTGAAGATCTAATATTAAAAGCTAGGAATGCTCTTTGTGAACAGGTACTTAAAATGAATACACTCTAGTTCATCAGTTTCAGGAATTCTCCCTTGTGGTATCTTGTCAGATGAAGATAAGAAGTTAAATTTACAAAACAATGGGACCAATTGACGCATGCAAAAAAGAGATTGAAAAAAGTCATTCTACCATTGAAAGACCTTCAACCTAAAAATCCTCTAAAAAAAAATACAAAGTAGAATTCCATAAGCCATTAGATGAAATAATGAAAACTGGCTGGAAATCAAAGTTAACAGTTAATAAGGCAATCTCTAGCTATCATAAAATTTTGCAAGATGCGGCTTACACAATTACAGCTTTGCCTCCTTGTCAAGTGAATGTTGAGGGCTTATTGTTCTGTTTAAAAATAATAAAAATCGGATCTAAGGACATCATTAAAGGAGGATTTTATTGAAGAAGTTTTATTTATAAGAATCAATTGTTATGAATAAATTTGTATTACATATGCTTAGGCAGTTCAAAGAGAAATTAGTTTAATAATTTAGGAAGAAAGGGAATTATAAGTTTTTATTACTATTTTTTCTTTTAATAAAAAATCTGTTTTGAATAAAATTATATTACATATGTTCAGGCAGTTAAGTTCATAGCTCAAAGAGGAACTATTTTAAACTTTGGGATGAAACTGAAATATAATGTTTTTGGGATAATAATAATAAAAAAAAACGAAAAAAAAAAAAAAAAAAAAAAAAAAAAAAAATTAAAAAAAAAGTTATATTACATAAATGTACAGGCAGTTCATCGTTCAAAAAGGAATTATATTAAAATTTTGGAAGATAGTGAAATATTCTATGTTTATTGTATTCATATTTTTACCATATAAATATTTTCCAAGTTTTCAATTCTAAGTTAATAAAGATGTCATTTATAAACATTCATTTTCATCATACCCTAAAATTTTTGTACGAGAGAATTAATCATTTTATTAGTGCAAATGGAGAAGGAATTATAAAAAGGAGCTTAAGCCGGAGCCGGAGCCGGAGCCGGGTAATTTTAAAATACTGGAGCCGGAGCCGGACCCGGAGTCGGAGCAGGGGAATTTTATAATGATGGAGCTGGAGTCGGAGCCGGAAAAATATTTACCAGCCCAGCAGCCCTATATATAAATATATATATAATATATATATACTATAATATATATAATATTAATATATATAATATATATATATATATTATATATAATTATATATATATAGTATATATATATATATTATATAATATATTGATATATATATATATATATATATATAGTATATATTATATATATATATATAATATTATATAATATATATATAATATATAATATCTATATATATATATATATTATATATTATATATATATATATATATATATATATTTTATATTATAGGGCTGCTGGGCTGGTAAATATTTTTCCTAATATATATTATAAATTATATATATATATATATTATATATATATATATATATATATATAATTATATATATTTATATATATAATTATATATATTATATATACTATATATATATATATATATTATATATATATATATATATAATTATATATATATATAATATATATATATATATATAATATATAGTATATATATTATATTATATACTATATATATATAAATAACTATTATAACTATATATAACATAACTATATATAACACTAGTATATTATATATATATAATATATAGTATATTATATTATTATAATATATATATATATATAAGTATATATATATATATATATATATATATATATATAATATATAATTATATAATATAATATATTTGATATATCTATATATATATTATATATATATATATATATATATATCTATAATATATATATATATATATATACTATAATATTCTTTCTTTCTTCTTTCTTCCCTCCCTCTTTGCCCCAAGATTGGGGGTAAGGTGCTGTACAAGCATCGGAAAGAAGCAGTAGGAGAACATGACAAACGT
>JABUQX010051119.1:35000-40000 GCA_015478945.1 Trachelipus rathkii
ATTAAACACCTTCACTGATGACACTTATTACCAAACCAAAACTTAACACATTCACTATGCACTTACATTTACCCCATAGACACACACTTACATTACACTTATACACAAGCGGTACAAATCACACACACATCCACAACCACTACACTTATAACACTACATTCACTATGACACTTTACACTCACCTATAGACAACTTCACACCTTACAGTTTTACACTATACACATGTATATAACACACGACCACCTTTGGTCTTTCATGGGTCAATTTTAGCCCATCCTAATTTTAGACATTCACACTTTTTTTAAAACATATCTCTAACATACCTTAAAGCAGTAATCCAGTAAATCATAGAGGTGTAACTAACAGCTTAGGGGGATTGTATGCTTTTGTTTACTGTTTTACTGCTTTTTAACTCATGTTACTGCTTTTAACTCATGTGTTTAAACTGCTTACTTATATGTTTTAACTGCTTTAACTCACATATTTATTAACATTACTATACTTAAGCAGTAATGTAAATATAGAGTTACCTAAACCAGGGGATTAGTAGCTTGTTTTCTGTTTTACTGCTTTAACTCATGTTTACTGCTTTAACTCATATGTTTTACTGCTTAACTCATATGTTTTACTGCTTAACAAAACACAAAAAACAATAAAAACACAACAATAAAGAAACTCAAACATATTCATTATTACATTACTACTTAAAGCAGTAATCATAATCAATGAGGTGTTACCTCCGTACCCAAGGGGGATTAGTTTGCTTTTGTTTTTTACTGTTTTAACTGCTTTAACTCATATGTTTAACTGCTTTAACTCATGTTTTACTGCTTCAACTTTCTGCTTTACTGTTTAACTTTCTGTGCTTACTGTCTTAATATCTCAATATTATTACATATGTTTTTTATTTTCTTTTTAGATACTTTTATTTTTTTTATTATTATTTTTATTTATTTTTATTATTATTTTTATTATTTTTATTATTTTATTTTTATTATTTTTTTTATACTTAGTTTTATTTACTTCCTATTGTTATTATTATTTGAACACACATAACACACACACACACACATCACACACACACACACACACACACACATTATCACTTATCACACATTCACTTTGACACTTATACACACATTCCACTATGACACTTACATTTACCCATAGACACTTACTATTTACACTTATACACATGCGGTCACAACACACACACACACTTACACCTTATACACACATTCACTATTGCATACTTATACAACCATTCACTATGACACTTACTTATACTCGCCATAGACACTTACATTAAACTATATACACACAGATTTATTTACACTCACACAGATTTACTTACACTCACACACAGATTTACTTACACACACAGATTTACTTACACTCGTACACAGATTTACACACACCCACACCCACGCACACTCACTTACACATATAACGTATAATTTATTAAAACATTTTATGTTTTATTAAACACGTACATTTATATTACTCATTCAATATAACTAAAATTATTCAAAGTTTTCTTAAAACTTCTATAATAAAATCAATCATTATCTTTGAACAAGAATTTATTATTAACTGTTAATACTTTTTGTTTATAAATTTTATAACTATCAAGTTTTAAAATAACTTTTACTAAAATTTTATGAAATTTTATTAAAAACATATATTTTACGTACCTTAAATCAATAAATCAGTAAGGCCGGTCCCTAGCACCCCTCTACATCAGCTATGCCACGTTTTGTTCTATTGACTTACTGCTTTACATCATCTTTAGCCATGTAATAAGTATAAAATAACAAAATAAGTTCTTCTCTGCTAACATAACATGTATTTTATTAAAATCATTCTAAGTTTTTATTTAAAAATAACAATTTATTCACTTACATTTATATTACTCACTCGATGTTAATAAAAATATTTCAAAGTTTTTTAAATAATTCGGGTTTTCTTTATTATTTTATTATTATCTATGTACATTGAACATCCTATCACGAGAAACACACACACCCGCATCCTTGCAGATACAAAAACTGTCCTCCGCTCTGTAAAATGTGTTGAAATAACTACTTTAGGTCTAAATTTGGGATAATCCTTTTTTGTAACCCGGGGCGATTTAAGCCTAATCCAGGTCAAAAATATATTTCAAACCGACCTTTTTCTGTAAATGTGGTGCAATAACTACGTTAGGACTACTTTAGGCCTAAATTAGGATAAGCCTTTTTGTAGACGGACTAATTTAATCCTAATACCAGGTGTCAAAAGGTATTCCGTATAGACAGAAATATTGTTATTAATTATTTTTCATAAAATATTTTCAAACTGAAACATGCTGGATCGGTAAGATCCTTTAGGCAGGTAAGGAAATGTTTCCTTACTTGTGATTGGTCGGGGTATCCTTATCTCTATATGATCTCGTATGGTGATTGGTCGAGAATTATTTTTATCGTCTTTTGAAAATTAACTTTTTTTCTTAAAACTTGTATTTGAGCAGGTGTGTGTTTTATATCTTTTTTTTAAACCCAAACTCATTTTAAAATCAATAGTCATTTTAGCTGTTAAGCGGTGCACAAGTTATCTGATTTGTATTAAAAGTGTTTTTATTTTTTCTAAGTGTATATCAAAATTTATAATAAATACTTAACCTTGGGAATAATTATTAATTTCAACTAGAATAGAATAATATTAATTCACTCCGTTCATAAGCTTAACCCAGGGCTCAGCATGAGCCCCACCCGCAGGCAGCCAACCCCCCACCCGCTGGTGCGTCCCGCCGCGTCCCCGCCTGCCGCGTGCGCCCAGGCGCAATATTTCGCGCGTACCCGCCCGCCGCGTGCGCCCGCAGGCGCCATAAAATTTCCGCGTTCCCGCCCGCCGCAGGCGCCCGCAGCAGGCGCAATATTCCCGCGTAACCTCCCGCCGCGTGCGCCGCAGGCGCAATATTCCCGGGCGCGAATTATTATTTAGAACACACATACACACACACGCCACACATACACACACACACACACACACACGCACACTCACTTACACACAGCACCCTCACACACACACACACCCATGCACACTCACTTACACATTTAACGTATAATTTATTAAAACATTTTTATTTTTATTTTATTATATTACTTAGTGTTATTTACTTCATGCCTTTTGTTATTATTTATTTAGAACAACATACACAAACACACAGCACACATAACCAACACACACACACACAACACACACAACACACATCACACACACGCCCACCTCACGTTTACACATATTATGCGGTATATTTAATTAAAACATTTATTTTTATTTTATTATCTTATTCTTAGTGTTATTTACTTTATGCCTATTGTTATTATTTAAAACACACACCCACACACTACACACACACACACACACACACACCACACACACACACACATACACACTTACCACATACGCACCCACCCCTCGATATTTTGTCCTCATCTTTGATGCCCTCAGCTTTTGGATGGCTCAACTTTGATGCTCAGTTTTGATGAACTCAAAATTTGATGCCTCAGCTTTTTGATGCTCAACTTTTGATACCTCAGGCTTTTTAATGCTCAGCTTTGATACCTCAACTTTAATAACTTTGCTTTGGTACCTCAGCTTTAGTGGTTCATCTTTGAACATGACTCATCTTGAGGCGTATCTTTTGATACCACCTAATATTGATGATTCAGCTTATAAGCAGTACACTTACCATAGACACTTCACTTACAACTTATACACACATAACACTATAGTCTCTTATTCACACATACGCACAACACATAGACACTAGTTCAACCATAGCACTTAACTGCACCCGCACAATCCTCACATTATATATATATATATATATAATATATATATATATATATATATATATATATATATATTAATAATATATACTATATATATATATATATATATAATATATTATATATTATCTATATATATATATATATATTTTCATTCGCGCGGGGAATATTTGCGCCTGCGGGCGCACCGCGGCGGAGGTTTACGCGGAATATTGGCGCCTGCGGGCGCAATGCGGCGGGCGGGAACGCGGAAATATTGCGCCTGCGGGCGCACGGCGGCGGGCGGGTACGCGGAAATATTGCGCCTGCGAGCACACGCGGAGGCGGGACGCGCGGGACGCACCACGGGTGCGGGGTTTGGGCTGCCTTTGCGGGTGGGGCTCATGCTGAGCCCTGGTGGTTAACTTATGAATCTAGTGATTTAATTATTATCTATTCTAGTGAAAATTAATAATTATTCCTCATGTAAGTATTTATTATAATATGATATACACTTTAGTAAAAATAAAACACTTTTTAATATTTAGGCAGATACCTTGTGCACCGCTTAACAGCTAAATGACTATGATTTTTAAATGAGTTTGGGTCTAAAAGATAATAAAAAACACACCTGCTCAAATACAAGTTTATAAGAACAAGTTATTTTCAAAGACATAAAATAATTCTCGACCAATCACATACGAGATCATATAGAGATAAGGATTTACCACCGACGCCAATCACAAGTAAGGAAAACATTTCTTTTTTACCTGCTTAAAGGATCTTTCCGATCCAGCATGTTTCATTTGAAATTATATCTATAAAAAATAATAATAACAATGAAGTTTCCTTGTCCTATGGGAATTCACCTTTTGACCTGGTATTAGGATTAAATTATCCCGTCTACAAAAAGGCTTATCCTAATTTAGCTAAATTAGGCCTAACGTAGTTATTGCTCCACATTTTACAGAAAAAGGTCAGTTTGAAATATATTTTGAACCTGGACATTAGGCCTTAAAATCGGCCCCGGGTTACAAAAAGGATTTTCCTAAATTTAGGCCTAAAGTAGTTTTTTCAACACACATTTTACAGAGAGAGGTAAGTTTCGTATCTGAAAGGAGTGCGGGTTTGTTGTGTTTTCTCGTGATGGATTGGTCAATGTACATAGATAATATAATAATAATAAGC